>ML179815.1:0-25078 GCA_004369135.1 Dendrothele bispora CBS 962.96 | reverse complement strand
TTCCAACCAGAGTGAATATTCCCATTTGAATAAAATTGAATTTGCAAGTACACGGTCGCCTGTGAAGTTTTCATGCTCTTGGAAAAAGTCTTTGAGTGTCTTGGTGTTCTGTGAAACAAGTTGTGTGTATATTACCATAATGGTAAATCAGAAAAATACGCACCTGTTCTTGAGACAAGTTATGATTTAAAGGGAAGGGATCACCAGCTGGAAATTGTATTTCTGTTGGGATAGACTCAACATTGCCTGGACATAAAGCCTGTGAAATTGACTCCAATGAAACCCAGCGCGAGGTGATTTGGGTTGCTTTGTCTAAAAAATAGTCGAATTCCAGCAGATTTTCCATATTCTCAAAGTATTTCAACATCTCTTCATGAGTCGTAAATCCAAATTCAAGTCTAATGGTTGATAACGGCAATAAGTTTTATAAAAAAGTTGAATGAATTTAAATGTGCTTACTGCCAACAGTCGAGTATTTGTGCATTCCAAAATGTAGACATACTTCGATGGAGGGGATAGTAGTTGCCACAATCTTTGAAGTTTGCTGGGCGCTTGAAATTTGCGCAAGAAGCACTTCGAGAGAGCGATGAAGGATCATTGGTTGCTATTGGACCATAATGATTCTCGGCAATGGTGTTTTGACTTGTAGCTTGCATATGCCAAATGCCGATTGTTGGAAGAACGTTATGAAGAATATTGAAGTCCGATTCCGGATCATCGGGATCATAGTGTTGAGCAAGGTATCGTTTGGCTCGATCCATAGCGAGAACAGATCCTCCGTCACCGGCTACCCAAGCAATAAATTCCGATCCACACTCTGGATGAAGCCCCGACTGCTCTAAAAAATCGTGTATCGCTCGTTTCATCCCCTCGGTCTCAATCTCTCGCTCGGAGTTTGTACCTAGAGGTACTACAGTTGATTTCCGCCCCTCGCGCATCCGGTGTTTTGAATAAGTGTTCCGAAGTAAGGAGGATACCTGTTTCTCCATAGAGTTCAGGGACGGAATGAAATGAAGAAGTGATAAAAGAACATGCAACGATTGAACACCACTGATGTGAGCCCAATCAATACTTGACCAGAGCATATGTGTCGTTAGTTCTGCACTCTTGTTTTTCAATATCCGCTGAATGTGATCATCAAGATCAAATGCTCCTGGTGCCACATCTTCTAGACGAATTGCAGTCGCAGCACAACCAGTTACAAGGCGGCTATCTCGGCCAACACCGCCTTCCCATACTTTGAGATATTGCTGAATATTATCCAATACCCATCGGTAACGCATTTCGGAGGCATTTAAACCATTTTGGATGTCCTGTCGAAGTTGATTTAATGAGTCGTTGGCAATCGTTTCTAGAGCTTTTCTTGCAGTGGTGTTATGTACACTTCCACCTTTATGGCAATCAATACGCCGGACATCAACATGAGATTGACATGCGATGTGCCAAATCCCATTCTGCATAGCCCAGTACCCATTTGCATATTGATTGCGAGCCATAGAAAAGGAGGAAAGCGCGGCAACTTGTACCTGAGAATTTATAATAATGTTAATGATATTGAGTATGGAAAGAGAAAAAATAAGTTACTATGTGCGGGGGCCGATGTTTGCGTTCAGTGTTCCGTAGAACTGCCATACATTCAGTTAGGTACCAAAGAAGAGGTGCACGATGTTTGAAGAAAATGACTTGATCTGCGATGCTGAATGAGAGTAGGTCATTCTTAGTTACTATTTGAGCAGATTTTGCTCGAGTACGACCATTGGATGAGGCAAGAAGTCGAACAGATATATTGGGGGTTTCACCTCCAGAGTCAATGGATGGATGGGTAAGATTATACATGTCGCGATAGGCCCTATCACCTACAAGCTGAGTTGCCCAAGTGGATAATGAACAACGTGCATAAGAGATGTCTTGTGGGCTCAGAGACGGAGAATATGATTTGCTTCTTTCTTCATTAGTGTTCTTGCTTCGAGAGGAAGGGAAGCTATAGCGGTGATCGAAAATACGTTGAACAATATCGACTGGTTTGACTTTGGCTCGTCCCTGTAAGAATGCGAGAAGGCTTGCACGATGAGCGTCATCAAATTCTGTGGAAGAACCTCGGGGGATTTGTTGAAGGTATTCATGGAAGAATTCGGCTACCGAGTGAAATTTCAGGTGGTTCACCAGATAATCCATTGCCAATGCAATCTTCTGGCGCTTGGAACGATAGTTTCGGGGCTGTTGTTCATGTACAAAAGGTGACTGCAAAGGAACAGAGCTACGAGAGGGAGTCGGAGGAATATACATTGATGGAGAAGCTGATGGCAGATTGAATGGGACATTGATTTCGGACGGGGTTCCTGAAGCGTTATTAGGGCTTGGCAAACCTACGGCTGGTGTTAACGGAGCCAAAATTGGAATATGCGAGTGAATGGAATATCCAGGATGCGTTTGCGAGGCAGGAATAGAAGGATTGGTGTCCAGAGCAGTGTTTTTTGTGATTGGTCTTCCGGACTTCCGTTTTGGAGGAGGCATAAATGTATGACTGGAGCCTATACCATCTTGAGGATCACTCATGATTCAAAAAACGCGTCGTGAAGTAGTAGACACGTCGTTGAAGAGGGCAAGGTGCTTTTTTGACGCGCGTATTGTCAAGGTTAGGGTTTTACTTCTTACATAATTTGCCGCTGGCGTCACAAACCAACGCGACTTCTATAGGACTATCTTCAAGGACAGAAAGTTCCTGAATTGTGCGAACGAGGCTTGAGATCCGCGCATTTTGTGATGCTATACGCTATATGCCGTGATGAATAAAGGAGTCTGTTCGTTAGAGATGAAGAGAGAAATGTTTACACGTTTATAGCGTTCGATTACTTCCTTGAGACGGCGGTTTTCGTTTCGCAGACTTCCCACTTCAGACATGAAGACGAACCTTAAAGTGCGTAACGTCACACGACGTGACAACACGCGTTTTGACTAAAGATACAAAGCTACGAGGCACAAGGTTTAGATCTTAAAATGCATTTGTGGAGGGATTGGAAGTGATGCTTGCTGGAAGCTGGCATAGTCAGAAGATTCGTACTCAGTCTAGTTTAGTCTGTATTAGTCCTGTCTATCACTGTTCTAGTTATTATATCGTAGATAATATCAGTCAGACTGTCGTCATGTTGTTAATTCCGGAATCCGCGATATTTAACTAAGAGTTCGATGCCTTATACCAGGCCAGGTACGACTTCGCCCCCCCCCCCCTCCCCCCACTTAATCGGAATCGCAGTCGCTATCAGTGGCAGAGTCTTCATCCTCATCAACTTCATAACCGTCATCTCTGCCCTCTGGCTCTGGTTCAGACCCATACACTCCATCGTCCTCTCCGTCAGACCAGTTTCTATCATCGTACCGTGGGTTAATCGTATATCCAGCGTCAGCAACGTCGGGATCTCCGTCATCGTCGCTATCGAGGTCTTCTACGTCCGTCATTTCATACTCGTCTCTGTGTATGGTTGGGCCAAACTCGACGAATGGTTTGACTAACGCCTCGTCTTCAGCCGTCCACTTGCGGTCGTACCACGCTTCTAGTTCGGCTACAGGTACTTCAGGACTGGGCCAGTCGCTGACTTCGTAACAAATATGCTTCTTTGTCGGGTAGGTTTCCCAGAGATTTGTCTTGCCTTCAGGTCTAGCCGTCGTCCACTGTTCAGGGCCAATCGAATGGTCGGGATGCTCAAAGAGCAAAGCATCCTCCAAAAGTCCAATAATGAAATCGGACCCATCTGAGTCGTCCTCATCCAACGTGACCCTCCTACCGAGATAAAGCTTCCAAGTGTCTGTTTCGAGCATTTCAGGTCCACCAAATGTTTCTTTTATCTCACGTGTGAGTACGGCCGTAATACCCTTGTCCATATCAAAGGAAAGCGAAAAGGTTTTGCACATTTCTACAGTGGCACCTCGTCGACGGAGCTGGGCATATTCGTCTACGCGGTTGATGCGATAGAACCATGGAACATCTACGGGATGATATTCGGGTAGAGGAGTGTCTCCTCGGGGTTCGAGGGAGCGATCTTGGCAGTACGCAGCGCTGATGTCGTTGTCAAAAAATGCTGCTTCCTGCTCTGCATCGGAGAATTCCTGTAAATAAAGTACAGGTTAGACTTAACGTGTCGACTCCTAGAATGGAAAGCAAGAGAACGCGACAAACCTCTGGTACGTCGTACTCGATGCCGCAGGAGCTGCATATACCATCCTCGGTTTCCCAACAGCACTCGTTGCAACGAAAGACCTTGTCGACATCATCCCAGATCGGATAGCAAGGTTCATCTGTGTCCTCTTCCACTTCCTCGTCATCTCCAGCTTCATCTTCAAGGGTGGACCCAGCCTCCGAGTCTTGATCTAAAAACTCCATCACGTCTACATCGTCGTTGTCGGAAGGTTCTTCAAGAACAGAAAGTTCCTGGATTGTGCGAATGAGGTTTGAGTTCCGCGCATTTTGTGATGCTGTACGCTAGATACCGAGATTAATAAAAAAGTCTGTTCGAGAGATAGAGAAAAAAATATTTACACGTTTATAGCGTTCAATCAATTTCTTGAGACGGCGGTTGTCGTTTCGCAGACTTCCCACTTCATCGGACATGATGAAGACGAACTTGAGATAACGCGTAACGTCACAGCCTGCGACAACACGCGTTTACAGTGGCTTGAGGACCCGTTTGTGTAGAGTTTACACAAACGGGTCCTCAAGCAAGTTGTGTCCAAAGGCCAACTATATTTCTCGGGTACATTATGTACTTGTTTGCAGACCAAAATGATAGAGATAGGTAATACTTCGAAAAATTAGATTTTAGGGTCACACCATCTACGATGATCGACAAGTCGACTCTCCGAACTCAGACCTTATTTGTCGACCATCATCGACCTCCTTCAAGCACTTCAAAGCCTCCTGTATTAGTTCTTTTATGTACTAAGTAGCCTCCTATCACTATTATATCATCAGTTAGACCGTCGTTAGATAGTAGAATTGTTGTTGTTAATTCCGCGACATTTAGCGATAAACCAAGAATTCGACGTGCACTTATACCTCCGCCCCCATTAGTTGGAATCAAAGTCGCTACCAGAGTCTCCGAAGTCGTCATCTTCAGAACTGTCATCTCTGTCCTCTGATTCAGACTCATACATTCCATCGTCCTCTCCGTCAGACCAGTTTCTGTCATCGTACCGTGGGTTAATCGTATATCCAGCGTCAGCAACGTCAGGATGTCCGTCATCGTCGCTCTCGAGGTCTTCTACGTCCGTCATCTCATACTCGTCTCTATGTATCGTTGGGCCGGACTCGACGAATGGTTCGACTAACGCCTTGTCTTCAGCCGTCCACTCGTTGTCGGGACGGTTGTACCACGCTTCTATTTCGGCTTCAGGTGCTTCAGGACCGGGCCGGTCATCGCGCAACTCGTCAAGAGTGTCGTTGACTTCGTAGCAAATATGCTTTTTTGTTGGGAAGGTTATCCAGAGATTTGTCTTGCCTTTAGGTCTAACCGTCTTCCACTGCGAGGGACCAATTGAGTAGTGACAATGTTCAAAGAGCAAAGCATCCTCCAAGAGTCCAATAATGAAGTCGGACCCATCTAAGTCATCCTCATCCAGCGTAACCCTCCTACCGAGATAAAGCTTCCAAGTGTCTGTTTCGAGCATTTCAGGACCACCAAATGTCTCTTTTATCTGAGGTGTAAGTTCAGCCGTAATACCCTGGTCCATATCAAAGGAAAGCGAAAATGTTTTGCACATCTCTACAGTGGCGCCTCGCCGACGGAGTTGGGCATATCCGTCTACATGGCTGGTGCGATAGGGCCATGGAACATCATCTACGGGATGGTGTTCAGGTAGAGGAGTGTCCCCTCGGGGTTTGAGGGAGCGATCTTGGCAGTACGCAGCGCTGATAGTCGTATCATTGTCAAAAAATGCAGCTTTCTGCTCTGCATCAAAGAATTCCTGTAAATAAAGCGCAGGTTAGACTGAACGTATCGAACTAGTGAACGAAAAGCAAGAGTGACGTGTCAACGCGACAGACCTTTGGTATGTCGTGCTCGATGTCGCAGTGGCCACATACACCATCCAAGATTTCCCAACAGCACTTATTACAACGAAAGACTTTGTCGCTTTCATCCCAGACCGGATAACAAGGTTCATCTTCATCCTCCTCTTCATCTTCTTCGTCGCCTTCGGGTTCATCTCCCAAGGTGAACCCAGCTCCCTGATCCATATATTCCATCATATCTACATCATTGTCATCCAAAGGTTCTTCAAGGACAGAAAGTTCCTGAATTGTGCGAACGAGGCTCGTGTTGCGCGCATTTTGTGATGCTATGCGCTATATACCGAGATGAATAAAGGAGAATGTTCATTGGAGATAGAAAAAGAAATATTTACACGTTTATAAAGTTCGATTAATTCCTTGAGACGGCGGGTTTCGTTTCGCAGACTTCTCACTTCAGACATGAAGACAGGACGAACTAAGATAACGTCACACGACGTGACAGCACGCGTTTAAATGGTCCTCGAGTTTCGAAATTTGACCAAAGGCCGACTACATATATTGCTCGGGTACATTATATACTTGTTCGCAGACCAAATTGATAGTAGCGATAGGTAACAGTCGACTCTCACTTGGACTATATTAGTCGACCATCAACCTCCTTCAAGCACTCACCATATTTGTCGACCATCTTCAACCTCCTTCAAGCACTTCAAAGCCTCCGGATCCGTCTTCCCATAATACATCATCACCTCTCTTACCAAACCCGGACGCATTTCTCTGGTGTACGCACAATCCGAATCCTCTCCTCCTTCTCTATGAGAATTCCTATCCCGATAAAAATCGACGTCAAGCCCACACATCATACACACATTGGCCCAAGGACTATGTTTGGTAGCGCAATGTCTCGCAAAAGAACTATGGCTCACATTCATACCGCAAGGTTTCCACAGACATGTAACTGTCATCGACTTGGGCACGCCTTTTCCTCGAGGTGGGATGTGGGTCATAAGATGCTCAGTGAAATGTTCGAGTGATTCCGTCACGAAACCACAGATCGGAGCGTTTTTATCCTCAAGGTCTGGCTTCCACTGACAGCTTCTCTTTTTCTCGGTAGTCCAAGCGGATTCCGGACCGAGAAAGATCTTGTAGCCAGCTTTGGGATCCCAGGAAAAGATGCGAGGCTGTTTAGTCTTGTTTTCAAGGCTCGTTTTCTCTTGGTATTTGACCTCGTTTAGGGAAATTTGAGGATGTGTGTTAACGGGTGCCGCAGATCCGGAGGTCAAAGGCTGCTGAGTTGAAGCAAATGGATGTTGCGTGAAGGCAGAGAGGAAAGAGGCGGAAGCAGAAGTATCGGGGTGAGGATTCGATGGTGTTGGTAAAGAATAGACGTGTTGGCTGGTCCGGGTAAGGTCGGTCGAGTGGTCATCGAACATGGCTCGCTTGACAGGTCGTTCAGTAGTCGTCAACCCCTGATTCGGAATCTGGCGCTTCAAGTGATTACTCTCCTCTGGTACGGATGGATGATCAAAAGGACCTTGTACGGCCGACGACGGTACGCCCATCAAGTTGGAGACAGAGTGCTGGGATGCATTGAGATCGCGAGTACTTTGGGGCATCCCGGAATTTTGGAATGGAAAGGACGTCACGAAATTGGCGTTGGCGTATGGGAAAGATGCACTGAGCTCGTGAGGTGAGCACGATCGAGACGATTCAGAAGACATCGAGGCCGGATTCATACCACACTCGGAGGAATAATGAGATGACGGAGTGGATGCAATGGAGCTCGGTACAGTTCCTAGTGAAGAAGAAAACTCAAAACCCGGACCAAACCTCATGTCAGGAATTTCATCCAAATAAAAATCATCACGTATCTCCGATGAAGACTCGTTAGGAAAAGGATGGATCTGCTCAACCTTTGCGATTAAATCCAAAGACTGCGCTGGAGCGTTCTGCCAAGCAACTTGAGCTCGAGGGGCATAGAGTTCAGGCCAGGTGTTAGGAGCGATCTGGTTGTTCTCGACGACAGGGACTGAGGAAGGTAGCATTTGGACACCTTGCAAGGCAAAATGTTGATCGTTTTGTGATTGCAACGAATGAGTATATACATCACTCTTGATAGTTGTACCCCGGGCCTGCGATCCATCGTGGGCATTGACACCAAGGCCCACAACAACGTCCCTGTGGGTGTTAGAGTTATAGGTCTCGGCGGTCGTATTCGTATCCGTCCGTTCCAGTCCAAATTGACCACAATTGTGACAGTACTGGTGGATCTCATGTACAGAACGATGGTCGAGATAAGTATTTGAAAAGGTGGAGGATTCGGCCATGTGACAGTTGTGCGGCTGGGTTGTACTTGTTTGTTCCAACGGTCCGGAGCGATTGTTACCGTCCTGAAAGGTCTCGCCTGTGAAATGATGGCATGAGTTTTGGAAGATAGAAGATTCAGTCGTGTAAGGGTTACAGGGCTGGGCTGTACCTGTGTGCGTCTGTTCTGCTACAAATTGATTAAGATGGTGCCGTTGACCTTCTTCCATGGAAAATTGGTCGAGATAGGCGTCCTGGAAGGCAGAAGAGTCAGCTGTGGAGGGTTGTCCGATGTTGAACCCCTGATCGAACTTGAAATTGCTCGAAAAGGTGTCGCTGCTGGTTATAATGATAAGCAATTAGTTAATAGAAATATAAGTGTCAACGTACTTCAAGTTCGAACCAGGGTTTTCTACGGCCATCGGCGCTCGAGAATTTTGAGGATGGTCAAATGAGTGTCGTTGGGTCTGGACATAGTTTGTACTTGAGTCTGTCTTCATGTTCTCTAGAGGCATAGATGCCACTGACCGCGCGAGCAGGAGAGATGGCCTTCCAGAGATCGTCAATACCTTGAACGAGTTTTGGAATCAAGAACAACTTACGAATAACTTTCATAACCAGATGAAAAATTAACGAGATCAGATTCTTGTGACATGATGGTTCACTGCTCAATGAACAAGAGACGGTCAACAACGTGTGCCACTGAGGTTGAAAAGAGAGAAGGAGGAGTTTATGCATTGAATGATATCGCGGGGCGGCTTTTAAACTGAAAAATTTCTAGTCACGAGAGTAGTAGTGAACACTTTGTATCGTCGACAAAAACACCATTTTGGGCACTGCATCGACGGACAATGGACATGAGGCTATTGCGCTGCCACGTGGAACAGGTCCAAGCTCGGTCATGGCTAGTAGGTGAAATCCCAACTGGGAACATTGTTCAAGTTAGTCACAAAGGGAGATCCTTTGTTGTCGCATTATACTTATATGGTAGTAGGCCATTTGAATATCCCATGCCACCATACTTTTGCAGGGATGCATCCATGATCCGAGTGTACCTTCTGTTGTAGACAAGGCTCGCAAGGTCAGTCGGCTCCTTCCCTAGTAAAGCGATGGAGGCTCCGAAATTCAACCGAATGAAACGAACGCGGATGGTCAACGGTTTGACCTTGCACATGAATTTGTTGAGATTGTGAGCAAAAGGTATCACCTTGCATCAATACCTTGACTGCTTGAAGATATGGGGCCATGAGTAACGTTGAAAGTTGAGTGGCGTTTGTTGGCGCTACTAGATTTAAACTCCGCATCAAGTGGCTGTGAGCCTGAGCACCGAAGGTGAGAAAATGGCGAATGCATTTTCCTCAACGACTCTGTTCCTCTGAGAACATACGTGAAAGTTCCGCGGATTGCGATTTTATTTGCAGCTATCGATTTCGAACTTTGGTACCCTGAGTGAGATATACTTACTTTATATAAGTACTGTCCATTTCGTTCAATTCGGCAGGGGTGACTGTGACAGGTGGAATGTTTCGGCGCTCCGGTAACTCAAGCAAGGACCTACTCACATTTGAGACCGTGACCCTAAGAAATTTCCATTTTGACGGAGATTTTTTCTATGACCGTGAAAAAAATTTCAGGACGATTTTTGCTGTGACTTCTGTGACCATTCGGTCGATTTCTGAGGACTGTGACCCGTGACTACCGAATTGAACGAAGCGTTACAGTAAGTATGTGCCGCAGAAGAAAATTCGATACACAAAGCTCTTGGGGCAATTGTTAAAATCTCGTCTTGATACCGAAGGAGTCCGAGTCGACATTCAGTAAGTATGCCCAGAAAGTGATGACGTAATCTGTTTAGCGCGTCCTCAGCTTAACGTGACCTCTGCGGACCTCTACATCTCCATCATCATGAAGACCATGGGAAGGGCGACATTCAAATTCTGGATCTGAGAATGGTATGTAGGTCTACATTTGCAGGTGACTTTTTATCGGGATAAAAGGCCTGTTTCAACAGTGTTTGACTCCTCACAAATGACTCGAATTGCCAACGGCAATTTCAAACGTTCCATCGTTCCAATGAACAGAACTCTATAACAGGTTGATTTCCGTTCAAAGAGACGGCAACCTTGTGACAACCTGAATTGTTCTACTATTCCAGAACCAGTATCGTGTATAGTACTGTATACAAATCTAACTTTGAGTGGGTATCTCGAAGTTGTTCGGTGTGAGTTTTCTTTTCACCGAGTCTACGCATCAGCAGGGATCTGCCAAACCGGACTGGATTTCAGTGATAGAAGCACCTACGAAGACCCTAGAGCTAACAAGATGGACATCTTGGTTCCTTTTTCTCAAGGAGACGCACCATAGGACTATGGATACGGATCAACGTTGAACCAAGGTTTTGGGGGAGCACCCATTGCGACTTAGCACCCGGACACTGGATCAAAACCACAGATGTTCTCTGAAACTCTATAAAATCGACTATTTTGCTCTACCATCCATCACTCCATTTCGCAGCTCACCTCCCTTCGAGATGACTACTACCAACAACTCCGTCAACATTGACATCGACGCCCTCGTCATCGGTGCTGGATTCGGTGGTGTTCACCAACTCTACAATCTCCGCAACCTAGGTCTCACTACCAAAATCTTCGAAGCCGGTTCTGACTTTGGTGGTATCTGGTACTGGAACTGTTACCCTGGCGCTCGCGTCGACAGTGACTTGCCCATCTACCAACTCTCCATGCCCCAACTCTACAAGGGTTGGAACTACAAGGAGAAGTTCCCAGGATGGAGAGAGCTTCGAGAGTACTTTCATCACGTAGACAAAGTTTTGGATTTGAGTAAAGACGTTTATTTTGATTCGAGGGTTAAAGAAGCCGTTTGGGACGAGAAAGAGCATAAATGGACAGTCGTCACCGAGGATGGGAAAGTGGCGAGGGCGAGGTTTTTGATGCTTTGCACTGGGATCGGTTCGAAGTATTACGTCCCAGACTTCAAAGGCCTTTCATCGTTCAAGGGAATCTGTCATCACACCGCTCGTTGGCCTCAGGAAGGTGTCGATGTCAAAGGTAAACGAGTCGGCGTCATCGGAACCGGAGCGACGGGTGTTCAAGTCATTCAAGAAGTCGCGCCGGATGTCAGTCATTTGACGGTGTTTCAGCGAACTCCGAATATGGCTTTACCGATGCAGCAAGAGCAGGTGACGCCCGAGATGCAGGAGAAGATGAAGAGGGACTTGTACCCCGTGTTGTTCAGACGCTGCCGTCAGACATTCGGTGGATTCACCTATGATTTGGTTCAGGACAAGTCGGCTTTGGACGTGTCACCGGAAGAACGGAGGGTTTACTGGGAGACTCTCTGGGAGCAGGGTGGTTTTAGGTTCTGGTTAGCTAACTACGGGGATATGTTCTCCAATCAGAAGGTGAACGACGAGTGTTACGCGTTTTGGAGGGAAAAGGTCAGGGACAGGCTCAAGGACGAGAAGATGAAGGAGAAACTTGCACCGATGGTCGCACCTCATCCTATCGGATGCAAACGACCGAGTTTGGAGCAGAGATATTACGAGGTTTATAACCAGCCCAATGTCACTCTCGTTGATATCAGCGATACGCCTATCGAGGAGATTACACCCAAAGGCGTCAAAACCAAGGACGGAACGGAATACGAGTTTGATGTCCTGGTCTTGGCTACTGGATTCGATATCGTTACAGGAGGAATTACTGCCATCGACGTGAAGGGAACGGATGGTAAGGCTATCGGAGACAAGTGGAAGACTGATGGAGTGCACACTTATATCGGAATGTCAACTGCGACGTACCCAAATATGTTTTTCCTATATGGTCCCCAGGGACCTACTTCTTTCTCCAACGGCCCGAGCTGTGCGGTGCGTCTTTGATTCATACAAGTAGGAAAGGCTTCGCTCACTTCTGTTCGTGACAGGAACTCCAAAGTGAATGGATCGTTAACTGCATCAAATACATGCTCGATAAGGGGTACACCCGTATTGAAGCCGACAAGGAAGCAGAGAAACAATGGCGAGAACGCGTACTCTCTTTCAACGACCAAACCCTGTTCCCTTTGGCCAAGTCTTGGTATATGGGTGCAAACATTCCAGGGAAGAAGATCGAGCCATTGAACTTCACCGGCGGAATTCCGTTCTATACCAAGTTTTGTAACGAGGTTGTCAACGATGGGTATAGAGGTTTCGACTTCGCCAAATAGGACGTTGTACATCAAGGTAGATGCGGCCATCGTTTGTCGTGCCAGGGATTGGACAAGTTGAATTTATTCTCGAGTACACATATACTTAGCGAACAGTGTTGAATCGTACTTTTAGGAGTCAAGCCTCTCGATGTACCTTCTCTTTTGTATTTTCATAAAACATAACATATCTGAACGGACGAAGTTTCTACTATTATCCGAAAACAAATTCCTGGCAAAGCAATCCTTCAGTACCTATTGTCTGAATGAGTAATTGAAAGTAGTATCATGCCAATGACCAATCTTAGACTAATTCTCGGAAAGCAAGATCAGTAGTGATTCCATTTCAATCTCCCAAGAATCTAAAGCGAAATAGTGTTGGTCGGGTGTACAATATCCAGGACTAAATTCGCCTCTCTACTCCGACTGACTGACGGGGTCCCCTAAAGAAGTATGGAATCTACATCTATCATGGTTTCTAACTTATGCTACCTAATGGGAATGGCGTATATTGTAGTACTTGAATATGCATATATATTGGGATATCTCCCTCGGTAGCTACATTGAGAATAAATTCGTATGCCAGGAACATTTCTACTTGAATGGGGCTTGAATCGTTGCCCTTTCGCCAGTCTACAAGCCATGAAGTTTTGAAGCCAGAAGAGCTGATTGCAGCCGAATCTCAGTCTTCGGCCTCAGATGACACAGAATAGGTCTCTCTACAACAGGGCAACCGGGAACAGTCACATTCTAAACTGAGGGGAAGATGTATATGGGGAATCGTGATGTTGGTATATGGGCGTGGATACGAACAAAGACAGTAACCACGACTTCTTTGTTTCTATCTTAAAATTATATCATGACTAGTTACTTTCACCTACGCAGCCATCCTATATCGCCTCATCTGACTCCCGAGTCTTCTCTTCCTTTATGATACTCGAACCTGAAACGGTGCAATCTTGGAGTGCAAAAATAGTACCTTTTTCCTGTAGTCCGATCACTACTGCTATACCGCCGTTGAATGGACAATTTTTGAATCTACTAGCCAAAAGTTGAGGCCCTGGTGTAAGGTAGCTTTATTGAAACAATCAATTCAAAGTAATATCAAGTAGCATACCACAAATCTAATTCTCACTATAAGACTGACCCAGGGACAGATCTAGAAAGGACGAGTCCTCCGCCGGTCGATCTCGTAAAATGAAACTAAACCTCGCTGCGTAGCATGCCTTGACTATTCCGATCAGGTGGCATAGACATCACAATATGTACTTACTGTCTGCCTGGCAGTGGTGCTACTGATGTGGCGTGACACTGGTATTGTGGCATCTCAGCATCTGGCAGCACATTATTCTTAAATCAGCCGTGGTTCTTTCTGCCACACAAAGCAAGGTCCATATCTTTCAAGATACTAAAGTGGCTAATGAGTCATTTCCATTCCATTCCAACTCCTAAGAATTTGGTCTGAAATCATAGTGTTGGTCTGATACAATATCCAGGACCAAATTAATATTCACCTCCATACCCCCTACTGACAGGCTGATGGATTCCCTGACAAATGTATAGATTCTACATCTATCATAGCTTCACGTTGCCGAAGGCTCCTTCGAATGTTCAGGTTGTATAGAAGTGGCAAAGAATAGACATGACCGATGCAAAAAAAGAACACCATGAAAACTGGTGTTTAGGTTTGGTGTCAGACAAATAAGTAGATAAAAACTAGCCATAATAAACCTACCGTTATTTTGAGAATCGATCATATATAAAATTATAATCATAGCTTCGATCAAGGCTGTACACATGCCGGTCTTAAAAGTGAGAACACACAGGCGATGAATCAACCTAACAGAGTTTTTGAAAGAGAAATATCATCACAGCCGACATAACAGAATTTCGATTGGTCTTCTTACTCTCTCGTTGACCTGAACTCTGCATGACCTGATGTAATCCGTATGACCAAAGCGATTGAAATCGTTAAATCGGCCAATAACGCAAACAAATTCACAACACTAAAATCGCGATGAGAAATTGGAGCCCTGGTCAGAAAAACTTCAAAACCTATATCTCGGCGTTAAGCACTGACATTACTAAGACATTTGCTAGGCTTCGTTGAGAGTTATTTGGAAAAAAGGCTACAAATATTGAGAGGGAAATCCCGGCTCCAGACTGATGAAAGACAATTCTCAAAAGCAGTACTTTTCTATGAAAAGTGTACTTACAGCCAAGAAAATTAGGAGGGAAGCAAGATATAATACAGCTTTTTTCTTGGTCCTGATGAAGAATCAGAATCATCAGCTATTATAGTACAGCACAGTTCCAATCAAAGTTAAAACATACAGATTCCAGTACCTCCTTAACATGAAGATCTGAGTGATTACTGTTGAAAGGCCAATTGAAAACTGAGATACAGGTGTCGGCCTAGATACCATCATGATTCAGCACCATGCAGATTAGTGCAATGAAATTGTCTTACCAGTGTTGCACAAGAAGAGCGGTTGAGTTACCTCAACATACAAGTCAGAAAGCTCCGCTCGACTCTTTCAAAAAAGTACACACCGTGATCAGTGACAGGAAACTACACATTTTAAAATGGATTGTAATAAAAGCTTGAAAAAAAGCTGATTCAAACTCACCATATAGCAGATTGCACATACCGCAATTTCGGTGACCACATTGGAGACGAGCAATGCAGCCACAATCAATTTAAATGCCAGGGGATCAGAAGGATAGTTGGTGAAATAAAAATATGCCTGTGAATATGTGAGTTTCTGACCCTCGATCACTGACTTTTGTCTTTTTGCACCTGAGAGATTTCCAAAGTAAATAGCATTAAGTTCACCCATGATCCTACCACTATTGGTCTGGAGGTTGATCAGATATCTCTGACACAATGAAGCAAAATGAGCTAACTGACCCCAATAGAAGATTAATATCCATTCTACTACTGAAAGTGCTGCGGGGGAAATATACAAAACAAAATTATCAGCCTACTACTTATATCGATTGATTGATCCATAAGCATGTTCCCTCCTATATCCTCCAGGGCCTGCATGTGGAAAAAGATATAAATCTGAACCAGAAATGTTACTTCCCTTCCTGAACCATATAAATTGAATACTACAGCACTATGCCCTGATCAATGACTAGATGAGATGTCGGATAAGAACGTAGTGAATTTTGAATATTTGAATGAATTTATGCACTGCTGGGTTCTTAAAAAGTTATTCTCAGGAGCATTGAAGTGTACAGGGGAATATCGCCGCAGAGATTCAAAACATTAGTCCAACCTAGGCATTTCTCCGAATGTAAATAATGGCCATTAGCGTGCGCTAATTGCTATTTGTTCACATACTCTTATTTATGTCAAATTGTGACAAGGTATTGTTGTCTTTGTGAAACAAGATATACCCGCTCAAGCGCTCAAGTCGGAGCACATTTACATATGAATGGACGAGTTTCAAATCTACCAACCAGAGTCGATTCAGTGGCTGTTATCCAAAATAATATCACTCTCACTATGAGATTGACAGATTAGTATGTAGTAAAGACGGCGGGTCCTCGTAAATACTAAACGCCGCCGGCCAGCATGCTTTGTGTCATTCTCATCAAGTAGCTTACCGAGTCTTTAGTATGCGCGTTTCAACTGGTGCCTGCCAGTGGTGTTGTCAGTGTGGGGTCGAGACATCTCAGCGCTGCCAATACATTATTTCCGAGTCAATGGCTCTTCCTGGCATGGGAAACGATGATCTTTGCTATTTTTAAAATACTAAGATGGCTGGTGAGTCGTTCCCATTCCATTTCAACCTCCTAGAAACTCAATCCGATGCAGTGTTGGTCCGGTGTACAATATCTGGGACCAAATTCATCTCCGGGTTCCCCGATAAGTGTATAGATTCTACATCTATCATAGTTTCGTGTTGTCGAAGGCTCCTTCGAATATTCAGGTTGTATAGAAGTGTCAAAGAATAGATGTGACCGAGGCAGAAAACAAAGACCAAGAAAACTGTATTAGCTTAGTGTCAGACAAATGGCTAGAAGAAAAACTAGTAGAAACGAACGTACTATTGCTTTGAGAATTGATCATATACGAAATTATAATCGTAGCTTCGATCAAGGCTGTACACATGCCAGTTTTTAAAGTGATAACACAGAGGCGATGAGTCAACCTAGTAGATTTTCAGTGAAAGAGAAATATCACAACCGACATAACAAGAACTTCAATTGCTTACTCTCTTGTGGACCTGAACTCTACATGACTTGATGCAATCCGTATGATCAAAGCGATTGAAATGGTTGAATCGGCTAATAATGCAAACAAATTCACAACACTAAAAATCATGATCAGAAATTGAAGTCTTGGTCAAAAAGGCTTCAGAAGCTGAAGTGCACTGACATTACTAAGACATCTGCGAGGCTTCGTTGAGAATTATTTGGGAAAACGGCTATGAATATTGAGAGAGAAGCCGCTGCTCCAAACTGATAATAATCAAACTCAAATGTAGTACTTTTCTTATTGAAAGTGTACTTACAGCCAAGAAAATTAGGAGGGAAACAGGATATAACACAGCCTTTTTCTTGGTTCTAGTGAGCAATTAGAACCATTGACCATCGCGGTATGATGGAATTCCAAAGTCGAAGTCAAACGTACAAATTCCAGTACCTCCTTAACATAAAAGTCTGGGTGATGGCTGCTGAAACACCGATTGAAAACTGGAACACGGGTGTCGGCCTAGACATTTTTTGTCACCAAGCGGGTGAGTGCAGTAGAATCGTCTTACCAGCGTTGCATAAGAAGAGCAGTTGGATTACCTTGATGTACATGTACAAGTCAGAAAGTTCTGATCAGCCCTTAGTCCAAGAAATTACGTGCCGTGATAAGTGACGGAAAACTGCATGTTAAAATTAAGATTGGGAAAAGATTAAAAAGGAGCTGAATAGGGCTCACCATATAACAAGCTGCACATGCCGCAATCTCGGTGACTACATTGGAGACGAGCAATGCAGCCACAGCGAATTTAAATGCCAGGGGATCAGAAGGATAGTTGGTAAAATAAAAATATGCCTGCATTTCTGTAAGTTTCTGACCCTCGATTATTGACTTGCCCTTTTGGAGCCTGCACCTGGGAGATTTCCAAAGTAAATAGCATTAGATTCAACCATGATCCTACGACCATTGGACTGACTCATTGATAAGATATCTCTGACACAACAAAGAAATGGGCTGACTGACCCCAAGAGAAGATTGATATCCATTGTGTTACTGAAAGTTAACGTCCAAAGTGTTGCTGGAAGAATATACGAAAAAATTATTGGTCTGCTATAGCTACTTATATATCACTCCATCGATCAATAAGCATGTTCTTAGCTATACCCGGTATGCGACAAATAGGGTATAGACCTGAATGTTATCTTCCAAGTTAATGTAAAACTATTGCCGCCCAAGACTCGAGTCATATAGATTGAACACCGCGCCGTTAAACTAGAAAAGTTGTATAGTAAGAATATTATGAACATTGAACAGATATTGAATGCACTACTCTGTCCTCAAAAAATAAGTGTATAGAGAGCGTTGTTGAGGAGCATCGGCCTGAATCGAATGAAGTTTCAATGAGGACCTGGTATGGACTTTATTACATATAAATTTTGAGGTTAGCCCGATAGAATTCAAGTTCACATGCTAAGGGCCTTTCAACTATTTGAATGTGGCCTGAACCATCTAGCGCTGGAGTATTTACTTCTCTGTTGCAACGTATTTATTCGAAGAATCTTAGGGAATTCAAAGCTCCGTTTTCAGATAGGGTAGCGTCAGTCTGGATCCTCATCCTCGAGACTGACCTGAACGAGATTTAAGCACAATATGTACCAGCGTGCTCGAAACACCGCACCACGCCTTACACTGTTATATAGCGTTCCGGCATTTACAGTAAAGTTTCCTCCAAATAGGTCGATTTTTTTTCAATATAAAAAACAGTCATTCCAAAACGAAAAAGACCGAAAGGTGAGTGACCTTCTAGTATGACATCATATGTCGTACTGCTGAAAAAGGTTTTAAAAAGACCAGATCAGCAGGCCCTTTAAGTCACAGGCCTAAATGTGAGTTATAAATATGAGGCCGGGAAGGTCTCGTCCTTTGAAACTTTTAGCCCGAGTCCGTCACTGATGTGGTTGTATTTGGACCAGAAGGCTTTGACTTCCAAGTTGGCCCAGGTAACAGTTGACGGTTGAACGTTGATGGCTTTTCATAACGTATCTCCGAGCCTGTCTGGGATACGCATTGACTACGAGACCAAGAGTTTAACGAAGGACTCTTGTTCTTAGTTCGGCCTTACTTGCTTTTGCGATGGGCCCCAATTCCCTTCATGTGTATGTAACTCCGAGAGAGACATGAAGAGGAGTTTTTCTTTTCCTGCTCCGGAGAAAATATACGCACTAAGACAAATTAGGCAATCAATATATCCCAGAAATTAGAGCAAAAAAGAAAAGAAAAAAAGCTGGAAAGTTTGAATTCGAATGCTGTTTGTTTGTAGTAGTACAGTTGAAAAAAAAAACATGGTTGTTTAGGCAGACACTCAAAAGTAACTGCTGAACGTTACTTACCACAACCAGCAACTTCAACCCCAGAGAACGTTACAATTTCAATCACTCACACTAGAATCCTTGACGTGATACCATCTATCCGTTTGTTGGTTCTGTTCTGATCAGAAAAAAGTCTCGTGTAACCAGACTACGATACTTAACATTCTTCGTGTGTTTATATATATGTGACTGCAAGTCTATTGTCGTTCGCAAACAAATTCAAAAACCAAAGATCAAAAGATCTGAATCCTCATCGATAACACATCTCCGACTACTTTGAATCATTCTTTTTTACTGATGGCAGCTTTATATCGATACAAATTTATATGAAAAGAAAAAAAGAAATAACAAGGACCTCGTTCTTTGACTAATCTTCTTTCTTTCTTTCCTTTCTTTCTCGAGCTCTCTTTACTCGCTAGCACAAGGAAAAGAGACTAAAAAGAGTCCTGCATGTACATCTAACTAGTAATCTCCGCATCAGACGAAACTAGTCACTTTCGAAACTTGACCTTGTTCACAGTGTTGAAGAATCTAGAGCTGGAGCATTCACTTCTCTGTTGCGACGTATTTTTTCGAAGGATCTTGACTGTTGTTAACTTGCATTCATAATGGTCTGCATGGCGTCGCGACGAAATAAATCACATTTACATTGTTTGTGTTTGCTTCCGTACCCAGAGAGCATGGAAAACCTCTGATTTGTTCACCCCCTCCGGACTACCGCTCTCCGCATTGCTTCCTTTTGCCACGAGCATGACTTAGTAACAATTCTATGTGTCCAACTCTTTCTAACGAATATAAACATGCGATTTTCGCGGACCATGCAGTACTCGGCCCGAATGTTTGTCCAGACTTCAATGTTTCAGGAATTTTCTGCTCTTGACCTGGTTTTGTTTGCTAATAGTTTCTGTCGGCTCTTCGTCATCCTTCTGACCTCTCAAAGACGTGCCGATCGGAGCGAGGCGCAGTCTTGTATCGTCATAAGATCACGCCTAGGGATGGTGGATTCGTATAGTAGGAATGTGCATTACAAACTCGTTAGATTCAAGGTAGGTGTCAGAAAGCGTGTAACTGGTCCAAACCTATGTAAGTACACTATGAATATTTAGACATAGTAGTCAGGATTTTCGGCGACCTTCAGTAGAGAGAAAACACTCTAAATCAAGGCTATAGTATGTATAGTTACGAGGCCGAGTACGAAGGAGTCGTCTTTACAGCCCGAGTCGTGGTCCCGTTTGGACCGGAAGACATTGACTTTTCGGCCCGGTAGTAGTTAATGGGTTCGGCCGTGACCTCGCGATGCCTGAAACAACAGTGTGCCGCTGTTCCAAGTGTGGACTCCCCCATTCCGTGTGATGAGTTTGATGAGTTGCGTTACCATGCATTGCGCGTTGACCCAATTTTCTTCATCCTTTGAAAGATTCGCTAGTCACTACAGCTCAAGATCGGTGAAATTCAGGACTGTAGGGTTGGGAACGGCCACTTTACAATTACAACTTCTAGACATTCAGTAGAAGGTCCAGTATCAATAGACCCAACAGTACTACTTAGTAGCGGCCCCCGCCAACTTTCCTATGACCTGTAACCTCTGTGTCAGTACTGCCATAAAATGATAAGTCTATGACATCACTTACAGTCTGTAGTACGCGTTGGATGAGCATATGCAATTATAGACGGTAATTATTATTGAGTGTGATGGAGTCTTACCGCGGAGATGCTGTTCAAACTATGCACTCACTGTGTAGGAGTCTAGGAGATGGTTAGCCAAGCCTAGTAGAGCTCGGCAACTATCTTTCATTGTTCCACTTTGCATACATGATATATCATTTAGCAGATGCCTACACTGTGTACACCTTTTTTGGTAACTGCGATACCTATCAACTTGGACTGTATATAAAAATATCCACAAGTCTAACAACCCAAGCAAGCACCTTCTTCCTTTTCCCTTGTCCATAGACACCATTTTGTTCTTTCTAAAAATCATCATGTCACGCTTGTTGAAGGGCAAACTGTTTTTCCTGTTCACCTTTCTGAAGGTTGCAGTCGCACAAAACAGCTCTGACTCCTTTGACTGGAGTACGGTAGGTTTAATCTACTGTCATGAATCTCACATTGAGGTGCTCATTATCAATCAATATACCAGATTGAGCCCAGCACGAACCTATCATGGGTTGACTGTTATTCTCAATTTCAGTGTGCTCGGTACCAGGTACGCATATAATGCAAATTTTACTGGACTATAGTTTAAATCTTTAATCAACACTTGCTCAGGTTCCTCTGAATTACTCCAACCTGAATGATGGTACAGCCGCACTCGCTGTCATCAAGTTGAATGCGACTGTTGAAGCCTCACAGTATGGAGGTCCCATTTTTTTCAACCCCGGGGGTCCAGGAATAAGTGGCATTGATTTTGCGTTAGGTAACGCACCATTGATGCAGGCCGTCTTGGGGAATCAGTTTGATATTATTGGGTTCGATCCTCGTGGTTGGTTCAATTATAAACTTACAATTATGGACAACTAATCTGAGTTCACTTTTTAGGTGTCAACTTTTCCACACCCAACATATCCATATTCCGAACGCAAGAGGAGAGGGCCGCCTGGCTTGCTCAGGACATTGTTGATATGAACTCGACCAAAGAAGCTTTGCCTGAGACTTGGGCAAGATATCAAGCTTTTGGGCAATTAGCTCAAGATCGTAATGATAACAATTTCCTCAGTTTCGTCTCAACGGATAACGTTGCTCGGGACATGCTTAGCATGGTTGAAGCACTTGGCGAAGAGAAATTGCAATACTATGGTTTGTCGTAAGTTCTAAAATATTGATCTCATGGAACGGTGTAGCTGACCTTTTTCTTGCAAGTTACGGAACTGTCCTAGGGGCCGTTTTCTCTACCATGTTCCCAGTATGTTTTGCACATCTTTTTCGTACTAGACATTTTTAAAGTCATGACTCAATCGTTGGATTGACAGGATCGAGTTGGTCGTGTAGTTCTCGATGGTACGAGAATCCTACCTTTATTCAAGTCCAATTTGTCAACCTTTTTCCAGGCTGTCTACACATGGATGGTTATTTCAGCAGTACGTTGATGTGACGCCAATTCACTCAGAAATTGATGACTTCGTTCTCACAGATGATATGAAGTTCATGGTGGAGGACACCGACAAGGCCATGCAAGCATTTTTCGATACTTGTCATTCTGCCGGTCCTGAAGCTTGCGCTTTCTATGATTCCTCTCCATCACAAATCAAAGCTAATCTTGAAGCCATCTATGACTCTTTGCGCAAACAGCCCCTCTCCTACGTTTCTGGAGACAGTTTTGATGTCGTCACCTATGATCTTCTCAGAGAGAATATCCTTGAGTGGCTGCATGCGCAAATTGACTTCCCTACAATGGCTGCCGCACTGGCAGAATTATCTGTTGGGAATGTGCCCACAATCTCTCAAATGTTGTATCCCACTTAATCACACGTTCTTGACTCATACTGATAATAAACTTTATGGCGGCCTCTAGTCCTTCTGTTCGGATTACCGAATACATGATTGCAATAGAATGTGCAGATGCTGATCCTTCTACCGCTGATGTTCCTCAATTGCAGTCGGAGATGGCCAGCATCAATTCGACTTTCGCCGGAACAGAGGGTCTTCAGCTAATGACTTACTGCTCGTAAGCTCTGTTTGTAAGGGCCTGTTCGGTAAAAAGTTGACGATGCTAGTTACCGGTATATTTTACTAAATATGGAAGGAGTAACTTGTTTTTTTCGATGACGTATCCTGTTGCTACTTTCCATATGGATAAAATATACCGGTAGCACCGAACAGGCCCTAATGTGTATGCTTTTGTTCATTATAGTATTTCTCATAGGGGATGGAAGATTCATCCAGAAAGTCGCTTCAAGGGTAAGGAACCTTCACTTTTGAGAAAATATCCATTGACTTTCTACATAGGACCTGTTGGAGGGAATACTAGCTTCCCTCTCCTGATCACTGGAAGCTCAATTGGTAAGTCTTGGCGGTCTATCACAAATAACTTATATTTACAAAGTTTTATCCTGTATGTAGACTTAATCGCTCCCTGGTCCGGGTAAGTCTCCTTGATGTTTTTTCGAACACTATATCAAACTCTTCCTACAGTGCAATAAAAACGAGTTCAGCTTTCCCTGGATCTGTTCTTCTCCAACAAGATTCTATCGGTGTAAGTAACTTGTATTTGAGTACTTAGCTTAATTGTATACACAGGCATTGAATTTTCTCACAGCACGCAGCGTTCGGTAGCGCGGTATCCAGCTGCACATTCCAACACCTCGCCGCCTACTTTGCTAATGGAACTTTGCCAGAAGAAGGAATAGTTTGCCCGGTTGACGAGCCTCCCTTTACCAATACCAGTATCTCAACAAACTCTTCGAGTTCTTCAATCCCTCTACTCCGCCGTCGTTACTGAGAAATCATTAAATCTTAAGACGCTTATCTAGTTCAGATTGCAGTTATTATATTATTGACCTTTGTCGGATGTCCACTTATCTAATTCAGATTGCAGTTACTTATTATATTATTGACCTTTGTCGGACGTCCAATACTTAATTATTCTATCTATTCCTGTATCTATACCTTCCCTGAATGTTGACAAGAATTGATTGTCCCAGCCGGGGCCAGGAGGAATCATCTTTACATGTAACCCATTTTTCTTCATAGTTGTGAGCAAGTCAGTTTTGTTTATACCTTACCCCTATCTGGATTTGAAGGTGAAAAATATCCATAGTCCACCAGGCTTCAGGCTAACCACCTTCTATACCATCCAGGATCAAGCAAGCTTCGGGTAGGTATGGAATTTCAAAGGGAGTATTTTACGAAAAAAGTCTTGGGGGAATGTAGTACATGTTACCATTCCCTCGTGTGTATCATCAGTCAGGTTTAATGCAACTAAGTATGTAGTAGGAAACCTGACGACATGAGTATTCGATAATAGATTAACCCTTAAAGTTGCAGGAAACAAAATGCTCAGGTTTCAATGCGGCCCAGGTTTACTGTCTTTTTTAGTCTCTGACTCCATTGGCATCACCGATGTGGTTGTGTTTTGACTTCCAAGTTGGCCCCCAGACCTTGGTGCGGGTCAATGATGGCTTTCCATAACCCAGCAGAGTCATTCCTGCCACCATCACTGAGGTGACCCACATTTCTTCATGATACTCTATGGGTGTTGTAGTAGTTAGATCTATCTCCGAGCCTGTCTGGGATATGCATTGATCAAGTACGAAGAACGGTGTTCAAGCTCAAGTATGCACGAGTTCGGCTTACTTACCACCTCCTACGATGGCCCAATTCATACATAAGACATTTTCCTTCATGTGTATGTATGAAAGTACTCCGAGAGGCATTACGAGGCCGAAAGGAGGAATCGTCTTTACACACTCGGTCGGCCCCTCACCGATGTGGTCTTGTTTGTCAAGACCTTTATCCCAAGGGTAACGCTAGTGTGGTCCTGTTTGGATCAAAAGCTTCTGACTTCACCTCCGTTGAATCGTTCCATTTCGACCGACGACTTCGAACATGGTAAAGGTCTCGTACTTGCCCACTCTTGCGGTGGCCCACTTGACTTCATCGTCTTTACACACGCAACTTTTCGCCTCGGTCGGTCTCACTATGGGCAAGAACGACTAATCCTGCCAGTATTCTTACAATGTTCCCGATCGGAGTAGCCGTTCTTGCCCATAGTGTCTTGTTTGTCAAGACCTTTACTACCAATCGGACATCGGAAACTCCGGCTTCTTTACACACCCAAGTGCGTGTGGTCCTGGATCCTCCTCCTCTAGGCTCTGAGCCTGACTTCTCCCCAAAGACCAATTGTCATTCATCCAACAAACTCAAAAACTGAAAAGATCAAAAACGATCATCGATTCTATCGATCACACACACCTCCGACTACTTCGAATCAGTTCTTTTCTTCTTTCTTTCTTTTATCACTATACTGATAGCAGATTTATCGATACAAATTTATACGAA
>ML179814.1:0-48991 GCA_004369135.1 Dendrothele bispora CBS 962.96 | reverse complement strand
CAAAACACAAAACACGTCTCTATGACCCTAGATCATGGCCTGAGGGTCTGTGGGCGTCGTCAACACTTTTTTTATAATGTGCACAATGATATGGGATCGAGACAAACGCATATATCGAACAGGGAATGTACAATGAACGAAAATAAGATGAAGTCAAACTAGACTGAGTTGAGAACATTTGCAACAATCTAGACAAGAGGTGCTATAAGTGTCCCAAGTATGTCTAGATTGTTGCAGGGGTATCTGTTGTGTGCAGAGGCCTCCAAAAACGCTCCCTACCCTTGGAATCCGCCTTCATGTCGATCTTCGTGATAGCCTTCAGAAGTAATTTGATTACACATATGTGGTAGAGATTTCAGAGGTACTGTACTATTTCGACCAGGTGTCCCGTCACACATAACGGGGGGGGGGGTCCGGACACCTGTCATTTTGCATTTCATAACGCGTTACGCAGACATCTGATCACAGGGTCTGATATCTCGTAACACTACTTATTTAGTAGTCCACCTTCAAATAATGCTTTCCGAGCGGCGCGGCCTTCAGCCGCGGTATCCCATAACGTGTAACACCACTGCTAGGACAGGTGTTCGGCCAAGGGTATTGCGTAACGCCCAAAATGGCCGGACACTTGGTCGAAATAGTACAGTACTCACATCATGCACTTCAATAGCTTTCATCCGCTCATATTCAATGATCTGCACCTCATCTTCCTCATTCTCTTCAAGCTGTCCTGTTTTTTCTATATACCTAGATACATTCTTCCGCATGCAACACTACGTACCAAGAGGTGTCAATTAATAGTATGCTCCGAGCCTGAACTTATGAGTACAAAAATGGGAACTCGAAGCAAAAAGATGGAGATATCATAGTCCCTAAAAACCGCCAATAGATTCTAGTACTGTGAACATGCGATGATAGGTTGTCCCAATGTTATTAAGTAAACTATTTTAATAAGCGGAGGCTGTGAGATTAGTTGCGTTCGAACACATCCGAACGTGTTCGAACGCGTTCATGCCTATTATTGATTTCATGAACTCTGGACCGGACCAAAAGTTCAGTCCAAAGATTTTTTGAACTTTGAACTGGACTTCACGTCCAGTCCAGAAATGTTAATAGGCATGATGTTCGAACGCGTTCATGCCTATTATTGATTTCATGAACTCTGGACCGGACCAAAAGTTCAGTCCAAAGATTTTTTGAACTTTGAAAAATGTTCGGTCCGAACCAAAGTCCAGGACCGAACTTGGTGAACACTAGCTGCTGTCCGGGCTTTTGCCCAAACAACAGCCAACGAGTGAAACAACCGTGAGTTGCTGTCCAGGCAAATTTGCACAACCAGCAGCCAACAAACAAAAACAAACATAAGCTGCTGTCCGGGCAAGTCTGCCCGACCAGCAGCCAGTGGGTCAAAGGGCACTTGTATTTCGTTGTCATTTTTGAACCTCTATTTAAATCCCAATAGTATATGCAGCTTTCAGAGGAAACACAGGCTATACGAGACATAGGCCTGAATACTGATAGACACGGAGATATCAGTTATGATTACAGAACATATTGAGTAATGCGTGAAGCTACACAGTGCTATGTAGCGCCTAATAATAAAGGGGGACGTTACTACAAAGCTATCATTACTATCTGGACTATCAAATGCTCTGTAGACACTTCGATTTTTTCTCCCACAATTAATATTTCCAATTTCCTTCTCACAGATACAGAACGGGGCCTAATAAGGTTTCAGTATGTAGAATACTTACATATTATGTACCCAGAATCAGAATTTACGAAGTGAGGAGACAATCAAAGCCGGCTTTTACTTTTTTGTCCCATTGGCCGGTAAAAGACTGTATAGCTCAACAACTTGAAGGATCTGACACGATCTCCAGGTATTAGTTTGTCCAGAACCCCCCGCACATGCCTATAAACACAGATTTTGTAAATTTTGTGCTTTTTGCCATTACTCTATATATGCATATTTACCATTATTTTGACAAAGTTACTGAATCGCCTTGCAATAAGTACATACATATTATGCTCATATCTAGAACATAGATCAACGGTGCAGGGGTTTTTTTCTGCTTATGGTGATATCTAGTTGTACTCACAGATCTTATTGGTGCTTGAGCAGCAAACAAATAACCCTGACCCTAACCCTAACACTCTAAACTAAAAACAAATTACTGCTCATGATAGAGCAAATGATTAATTGCACAATAACCAATCAAATTTGAGAATACATTCACATGTTACCATAAGCAGAAAAATTCCCCCACCAATCTATGTATGTCCTTCTTATGGTCATCTTGTATGCTTTTTGTAGGTACCATTTTGTAAATTTTTTGAATATGATAATAAAAAACCCAGATTATTCAAAATCTGTGTTTATAGGCATGTGCGGGGGGTTTTTCTGCACAAATTGATATCTGGAGATTAACTTAGATCCTTCTACCTTTGCAGCACAAACTGAGTTGTAAATTTTTCGTAAATCTTCCAACCGTCATGACTTGTATATCCCGTCTATTTCTCCCAATTCTTTTAATCATATTCAAATGGCTATTCCCAGAAAATGGAGGCCGAAAGAGTATTTTTTTGAATAGATTCTTTAATAAAATTTAGAGTGGGTGATGAGCGCCAGCAGTTGCGGAATATGACTTGTCGCAAGTCAACCATTTGGTCAAATTTGACTTGGTAGAAAGTAGGTAACAGATACTCGTCTTGAAACGTAAGTTAATAGCAGTACGATTGGATAAGATTTAACATACTTGAGCCGATTCCTATGCTGTTCCATTTGTCACAAAATTCAATCCGGACATTATCATTTTTTGCCGGTAATAAATAATAATCTGCCCCGGATTGTTCTGATGTTGCCCCGGATTATTCTTGTGTTGCCCCAGATTTATTCACCACTACCCCGGATATTTGAGCCTGATGTTACTTAAAACAACAGAATATATGCTGTATCTAACTGATCTATATTACCACTTATGTTATCAATTACTGTATGGCCACAACACTGGGTGCAAAGCACTATAATGGCTGTATTTTCACATATGTATGTGGGAATTTTCTTTTTCTTTTATATGGCAGAATGAGTGACCGCTTTTTTGAAATCAGGTGTTGACCCATTTACAGGCAAATTCAAATGGCTCCGAGTCTGGTGGACTAATTCTAACCCACGTCTTATTTTTGGCTACTACTTGGATCAAGTCAAGAAAGATGGTTGTGAGTACTTTTTAAAAGAATCAGGGGTCTTTTGCTTTATACTTCTTTTCCAGATATTCCACTGGTGACTCAGAGTGATCCAGGTCCAGAAAATTTCTGTATAGCCAAGGGACATTCTTTTATTTGACAGAGCCTTGATTCCCAACTCCAAGGTACCTTACAGCACAGATACATCATGATGAAGGAAAAGAACAATCTTCCTCCAGAAATTGCTTGGTCAGGCCTGCGCAGGGACTGTGTTCCAGGCTTGGAAGACATTCTTGCCAACCCTCATGTAGATTACAGCTGTGATAACCCTCTTCAATAGTATGTCTCATTTGTCCAGATTGTTCATTTCCATTGCCTTATAAAATTTTCAGTAATGTCTTCAAATGGGTTGCTATTCCGTGGTTTCAGAGTGAGCTGGATGCTTATGCTAAACTTCACAACTCTACCAAAAGGCGGGCTCAGCGTAACAAAATACTTCCTCACGGTCCTCCAGATGACATTGAAGAGCATCCCCACCGCTACAACGCTCTGGACTTTAAAGTAAGTATGAGTTGTACAAGTGTCCTTGAAGTCTACTGATATTGGTTAATTCTACATCTAGATTCCTATTGACCCCAATGCTAGTTGTATCAGGAAAGCTGAAGAGCTTTATGCACCACCTGATCATCCTGTCAGCAAGACCATATCGTTTTAGTTTATCATGCTGGTCAAGACACCAGACATCATTGACACCAGCAGCCCAGAATCTACGACGCTTGAGCTGTCTCTGTCTTTTAATATTTTGTATCAAGTATCTACTCTTTTCGTTATATTCTTAGAAACAATGTTTATCCTTGAAGGGGCACAGTGTATAACCCCAAAACATTGTGACTAGTCTCATTAGATTAATAAATTATTACCTATAATAGAATAAAATGTGTATATGTTAGTGTCAGTGTCATTGTGTACCTATTGTGGGATAGCCTCTGCTACTTTCTTAAACTGTCTATGTGTTTTGATCTTATAAAATAATAATTTCTTATTATTAAAATGCTGAAGCCCTAAACTTGAATCAAAATGATTAAATCATCAGATTAGGAAGTCTGAATCATGAAGTCGTGCATTATAGTCACGACTCACAGTACTATCAAGTTCAATCAACATGTACTTACTACAGATGTAATCATTGTACCATATGCAATACTATGGAAAATTCATATATTGTACCCTTTGCCTTATTTCACCTGATGACACCGACTGACACACAGATATCCAATTCCGACACACCAAAGACTTCCTTTTTTGTGGTTTTCATTAAATTCTCATGGTCTAGATGTAAGTGATTTGATATGTTACCCAGCTTAGCTCTGCACAAGTAGTGCTTTACTTACAAGAAATGTTTGATAGGATGAAGGGGAGAGGGGCAGGAAGGAGGGAGCAAAACTACTTACACTGTGCCTCTTATGTTTTTCTGTGAGTGATTCAATGATGCTCACTGCTGGAGACAGCATAATCACATGATGGACCAATGTCATAGGTAGGAGTGCTCCCAACGGACACAGGCACTGGCACATAAATACACATCTTATTCTACTGTAATCCGAGTCTCAAAGTTCGCTGCCCGAATAATAAGTTTGTGGATGTGAGCCAGATTTGCGATTTTTGGCACGTCACATGTCACACTAAAAGTGTGTTGCGGGGGACAAAAAATGACATAATAGTTCGCGGCAACTAAAAATAAGGCGGAAGTTTACGCGATTAGTTTTGCTTCAAATCCCGTGGCATAAGTAGCGGGCTTTATTGAAAGTTGAAACGAAAAAGGTCCATCGGCGAACTTTCTTTTCTTCTGTTCCCACCCAATTTGTTTCGTAATTGTTTACCTATGTCGTGGCAACCTGATGTAGGCTCAAGAGTCAACGGCCTCATCCTGGGTTCCCGTAGTCTCGTACCCAGCCATCTTGGAATTAACACTATTTCTGCACTGCCGGACTTGTCCGAGCGGGAGCGCAACCCAGTGCTTTCTAAGACGGATGGGTACCGAGGGCCCAAGATATAGATATAGGAATTTCGCATAATTTTTGCGGCGGCGGAGGGGTATGCCTTAAGAGGGTGTTTACCTTGTGTTTACCATTATGTACTACAGGTGAAGCCCTCTTAAGGCATACCCACATAAAGGCATACTCTCTCTTAAGGCATACATTTTTCGTAGGACAAAACTTAATTTCCCTGCCGAAATGCTCTCTGAAAAGGCATACTCTCTCATAAGGCATACCTTTCCAGCGCGACCAAGGGGTATGCCTTAAGAGGGCTTCACCTGTAGTATACATATTTAACATATTCATCTCAATGCCAATTATTGATCAGGGAACAGAAGAAAAGAAAGTTTGCCGATGGTTCTTTCTTCAATCCAGCCTTGACAATTTCAGACAAGAATCGTCGGCAAACTTGAGTCTTCTGTCTCCTGATGCACAATACATATGTATGCATCAATCACAGGAAGAAGGTCCAAGTAATTTTTCCATCAATGTGAAACAGAAGAAAAAAACAGTTCGCCGATGGTTCTTTACCAATCGGTACATATATGTATCGAAATCTGCGTGTCGCTGCTGCGACCTTCTTTAGGTGGATTGGGCGTGAATATAGAAGTGCTGGATCATATTAGTGCGACGCAGTGGGAAGGATTCAGGAGGAAGCGAGCATTGCATGAGAAGTTGAGAGTGACAAGCAAAGGTGCCACCGCCGTCTTTCATTATGTATGAATGTTTCTGTACATTTTACTTATGTAAGGCTCGATACACCAAACAGTAACACCATACCAGCTCAAGCATCATACTACTTATAGTTTAATTTGCTGATACATGTTAATTTAAAGTGCCGATTTTAGGGAATCAAAACTACATGATTAGTTTAATTCATTCCACATCAACTTCTTCTACACCTGCACCATCGTCCATCACCTCAATGACATCCATATATATCTAGCGCAACATCCTCTGCAGTCTCCAGGGCTACAATCGGTTCGTCATCCAAGTCCAAGGTTTCTGTCAATCCTGGTGTAAAACAATCCTCATCATCCGATTCATTCTCGTTTCCATCTAAGTGGTCTTCTTCGACATCAGCCTGTACAATGGGATTTTCACTGGCATCCTCTTTTGATTTTTCATGAATTTCATCTGCTAAAATTGGAATCTCAGGGTGAGATTGATCTGCAGTGACCGGCCTTGTGAGGCTACGCAGCTGGAGTCACTTGAAAGAGGTATTATACTCATGTAATGGTGATGGGCTACCATGAACAAGCTGCTTCAGGCCCTCAGTACTCAGTAACGACATCAGTTGTTGCATCATTGTCAGAGTCCATTGTCCAACATGCGACCCTTTTGAGTGCGTATACTTCGTGCTCCGTAAGAACAGATTTGAATGTACAAAAAGTATCCATACCACCATTATCTGGTTCGACGTTGTGCGCCCTCTACATCTTGCAACGAAATTTCACTAAGTCCTTTTTCTCACGCGCTAGGGTCCTAAGCGGCGACGAAAAACGGCACCTGGAAATTGTATTTTTCGTCCGGGAACCTGATTTTTGCGTCACATGGTTGCGTGTTGCGTGTCGGATTTGCGTGTCAACATTTGCGTGTTGCGTGTTTGCGTGTTTGCGTGTTGCCGTGGATAACCATGTGATTCCCAGTAATCAAGCTAATAAATAAGGATATCACCCAGGATTTTGCAGCCGTATGTTGGGGTTTAGATGCTTTGGCATTCAATAAATAGCAGTAGTGTTTAGATGAATCTATAGTACTAATAAGTACTAAGTACATGCATAACTGCAATCTCTCGCATTACTGGTCCTAGGAAATGATCGACCGTCACAGCTGTGTGCCAAAGAATTTTAGCACATTTGCAAAAATAGAAGCAATTCGTCCTTTCCGCCTGTAACACCAAGTTCTCTCGGTGGCGGTAATCAGTACATCACTTGAAGTCGGACAATAATACCACAACATGTCTCCCATATCACTGCCCTATAATTTCTAACATTTCTAACATACAGAATTTTTTGCTGAGATTGGACCTGATTACTAACCAGTTATTAACTAAGTTAATAACATGTTCCTAACACAATGTTAGGAATTGGAGCCTTTTCTCACCGTACACTATCCCACCGGCACAGATTCATGGGATAGTCCATAGCCACTGTGAGCCGAGGACCGGGGGATTTCTCCCCTCATAATTACACCTGGTGCCGAGAGATAATCGACCTGAAAGAGAGTGATAAAGTACCGGTTTTAGGTAAAAATGAAAGATTGACCTGGGGAGTAGTGTTGCCGCAAGGTCGAGGTACTCTGGACCCTGACCTTGACTTGACTCGCTCTGGTTAGTACATATAAGGCAACCGAGCTGTAGAGCTTTGATGGGCTTGAAACTCGCCTCGCGCCTAGCTCCGAATTTGGAAATACGGAGTTTGAAATTGAAATCAGTGTGCGAAGTGCGCGCGCGAGGCTCGAGCACTCTCTTCATCCTCTATCGTCAAGACGGCCACTTCCTTTTTGAGTCGAGTCTTGAATGACACTACGTACATCAAATTAGGTATACACACACAATGATATAGATTTAACTTTGATTAAGAAAAACAAAACAGCAACCTAAAGTTTTTTGTCAATTTCGAAACTTCAGTGATATCAGGTTGGGACCTGGAGACCGCTACGAGGTCGATACACCCTGTCCTCAATGCTACTGGCTTTATACCCCTCTACGCTTTATCACGGGATTTTTTAATGCGTTGAACGCGTCGGTCACGTATTAGAGGGAGTATATAATGAGCGGACTTCACTAATGAGACCTTGTGGATGCGCTGGACGTCTCCTACAAGATGTCTGCTCCAGCTAAACCTTCCCAGCCAGGTCCTCCAGTACTCCCGCCTTATTCTTATTCATATTATCCATATCCTAGTCCTTATAATTATTCGTTTGACCCTCAAACTGGTCAATACTATGTGTCTAATAACCAAATTCAGCCTCAAAAAGCTTCGATTCAACAAGTTCAGTTCCAAGACATGACCAATCAGGTCACTCAAGCCGCTGGATCTTCAAGTTCTGAATCGAGAAAGCGCAAACGTATGTTTTCATTGCTCGTACTATTATAATGTGAAAGCGCAAACGTATGTTTTCATTGCTCGTACTATTATAATGTCTAAAACTCTTTTATTAATAATTCTTGTTCAGATATTAGAATGTGTCTTATAATCACTTCATATTGCTTGACTCGTAGTATAGAATAGTTCGTGCTACTTGGTACTTATAAGTATATAGTTTATCAGCTTCATTATAGATGATATTCTACTGATTTTAATTTCTATGAAGCTCGTAATTTTAAAGACTCATATTACTTCACCAATAGACCAGTCAGCTTCAAGGCAGACAAGATTTCGAGAGAGCTCAGAGCGAGAGGAGGTTTCAGGCGAAGAAGCCGGTTTCCTATTTGGGATAAGAGCGCGAGGCGCCTCAGTTTTTGCCTCCGACTCGACTCACACGGACCAGAGTGCTCAGTGAGGCATCCAAATCCGGAACTCGACCTCACTCTGCCTCGCCTCGCGGCAACACTACCAGTGGGGAGTGAAATACGGTGCATTTACGGTCGAATTTCACTACATATATGTCCACAACTTACAGGCCTTTTGACACCGGTCACAGTGTCATTTTCTCCTTTTTTTTTCTCCGTAAACGGTAGATTTTTGCACCTCAAATGTCACCGGAAAAGATAGATAGAAATCAGATTTATATGGTTTATTGATATAAGTACATGTCAACGATAGTAAAGAAATATACGGTTATGTGTACTAGATGACCGCTGAGTGATTGGTATTTATTGGTTATAAATGTAGAAACTATATGACTATATTAGTAAAATTGTCGACACAAGAGACCGAAATAACATACCTTTGAATCTACCCGCGAGTCCAAAAACAGTATTTTATACACTGAAGCAGTGGCTGTACATTTTTTGCCACCAAACTTGTTTTGATCATAACTCAGTCATTTCTCATTGGATTGGGATGATCTTGGGCTCAAAATTTTCGTACACTCGAGCTCAACGTTGTGATTAGTAAATACCCGCAAAATACCTGCGTCCAACCTTCCCTTTGATTGTGTCGCTGGATCACATTAAATATTATGAATCAGTATATGTCAAAGCCATAAAAGAGGAGACAATACTATGATACATACCATTTGATTGCGGGGTCTGGAAACAAACTACTAGAGACAACGAAAATCAGGATAGGGAATAAAAGAGTGAATACAATGACTGTAATAACATACCTCATATTCTGAGATTAATCATCATTCCCATCTTCCATCCCTTCCTCTGGGACAGCCATGTCAACATACTGGTCCATATCTCCACCAGTAGAGGCTCCTGCATCGTCTTCTTCATCACCTGAGTCAATATTGTTGCGAACCATGGCCTTGGTCGAGGCTTTCTTCAAATACTTGCGTTTGTTCTTGATAACGAGTTTCATGTATTCAAGAATCGGCGAATATCCGGGGAATCGTGCCTTAGAGAAATAGGGGTCATCGTGAGCTACCTGGAGAAAGAAGTGAAACGTAGTAAGAACATTTATAACAAGAAACATGTGTGTCAATGATCTACCTTGCGACACACGTTAGCAACAACCTCGGTAGACTGTTTATTAAAAGACACGTCAAAGTCTACAACTGCACGGAGGCAGCTGTTGCGAACACTGCGCTGGAGACATAGAATAGCATGATGCACGATGATGGTAGTAGTGGAAAAGAACGAAAGTTGAAAATGAACAACACCCTTGAACTAGGACCACCACCACGGTACATGTGACCTGGATGTTGGCTCCGGCGCCTGGCCTCTACGTGGCTCAAGGGACAAGTACCTTCGGGGAAACCAACAGGCGTTCTCGGAAAGTGAGAGAATCAGTCCGCGGGTTGTGGACTTCGACCAGTAACCCTGCGGGATAGGTCGCCTTCAGGTTTTGAAGGAAAAGCGCTGGGTTAGCTGCTACTATATCGAACGTGATACGTAAACACAGGGTGTAACTACAGTATGGTAGACCCCACCTCGTTTCCCCAAAGAAGGCAAAGAGGGAAGAAAAGAGTAACACTACACAGTGACCAAAGACCCCGCAGTGCCCTCGGAAGCACCAAGCGATGCACACTGTACGCTGTCGAGCTACATACGTGGCATATTACTAAGCTAGAAAAAGAAAAAAGAGGAAAGAAACCAGAGTGAACATAAACACCTCCCAAGCTGGCCGACCAAACTCTGCCACTGAGATACCCCGGGACCTTCCCAATCCCACCAGGCCAACCCCAAGGCTCACCGACTAAAGAAAGAACAAGAAAAATGGCCCGCACCGCAACGAGATCAGTGGAAACAAGTGAAAGACCCGTGGTGTGACCCAGATGAAACTGAATAAAGTTTAAACACATACTAAGAAACAAGCGCAGGTAGAGTCGCGACGGGAAGACACACCAGAAGAAGAAACCATTGACAAACCGGACTCGAGACCAACCTTACCAATGCCCACTCAAAACCGGCGTACTGCCGTGCAACCCTCCTCAGCAGTGTAAAACCAGCACGCTGACACAGGCGCTCTCAACACCCAAACACATGACACGAACGTGACTCCTAGGCAACAGACCCCAACTGCAACTAGGAACCCTCTGGAAGTGGAGGGTGTTGCAGCAAGCATGCACGCTGCTAGTCAGGGAAACCGATCACAAAACCCCATCTCCCAAACCGAAAACGATGTAGATGAGCGAATGAGCGTAGTCGAAGAAGCCCTCCCAGACCCATTGACGATTGCTCAAGCGCCAACTGTCAGAAAGGGGGCAAACTTCCACAACCAAACCTCACGAAGAGGAGTAGAACCCACCCCAACGTCATCTGTCCAAACCGAGTTCACAGACAGTATTTTCCCGAAGGTTACCATTACCCACAAGCAGGCAATGATAGGCCACCATAAAATGACTGTCAACGCCGTGGAGGAGCACCCAGAGAAATATGTACAAATCATACCCCATAACTCGGGGTATGAATTCTTCATGACCCGCACGGGCGGCAGTGTTGCAAGTGCCATCTACAAATGGCTGAGCACCTGCAGTTTCGAAGGCGAGACGGAAGAAGAACAAGAATGGGAGCTATTCTCACCTTCTCCACCTAGCAACCCTCCTTCAACTTTTCCCCACAGCGCACCCCCATACACGGTCCTTGCCAAAGGACTGAGTGCACAAAGAAGAACCTGGATGCTCCACCAACAAACCTTTGTGGTATCCAAAACTCTAGCCTTCCACATAACACCGGTAGACCCGACCATCGTTGGGACATGGCACCTGGGCAACTGGGAGATCCCTTCAATGCTCGTCATCTCCGAAAGAAAACGAGTCCAGATCCTAGCTGCCATGATAAACGGAGCATGGCGACACAGTCGTTTCCGGGCCCTGACCATAAAGGCGACGAAGTCTCATTCAGACTACGCAGATCTCTCCGCACCGGAAAGGGTCATCGAAGCAACTAAAACATGGGACCTACGCATACTCACCCCAGGAACTGAGGACGAGGACGAGGAAACCCGATGAAAACACAACACAAGGCCCGTTCTTCAGCTAATTGGCCAACCCCTCGAGAACACCCATAAAAGAAGTGCGACGAAAACACAACACAAGGCCCGTTCTTCAGCTAATCGGCCAACCCCTCGAGAACACCCATATTGCCCACAACACCTGGCTTAACACGCTACACCAAATAAAATTCGTTGTCAACAACGACACCTTAATCACATATACGAAAAGAGTAGTCACCTGCACTGGATGTAAGTCCAACATACACTTCTCCCATCAGTGCCCCTTCCACCGAACGGATGGATGGCTAGGACCAGTGTCGGGTGTACACGCGGAAGAACAAACCGAAGGGCCTCAAACTTGGGAAGGCGTGCGTCAGAGAAGAGAAAATCTCAGGAACGAGCAGGAAACTGGGAGAGGAAGATGGAGAACCCCCCCGAGGGAAGACGAAGGGAACTTCCCAAGACGTGGTCGAGGTGGTGGCAGGAGAAGGCCCAGAGGCCAGGGAACGGAGCGACGTTTTGATTGATGACCGCTTTCCCACAAACTACAACAGCACGTACCACCTTCTATCCCGTCAATTACCTAAACTTTACCCAACTCAGTGAATAACCATAAAACCCGGCTTGGGCGAACTGTGTCCTAAGTAAACAATAAATTTTTTCTGTCTTTCAGGAGCAAGGGAGTGGGAATTGTGAGGCACAGCACGACACTCAAAATCGAAAGCTGAATTTACTGGCAGAACACTGAACAGGTAAGCAATCGACATACAACAAAGGTGGTGCCGGAAACGCCTAAACTGCACTGCTATTAGCCTCCTGCCTGAACAGGTAGCTAGTAGTTTTGTAGACCGGCAGGTACGTAGACGTTGGGGCTTTGCAGGCCTACTAACAGAGTACTAACTAAACCGCAACTAACAATAACAGAATAGAACACACAGATGAATTAAACTTGACCGGTATTACGTCTCAACGGCATGGGGCTAGGATATCGGCCAGAGGAACATCTGGCTTGGCCGTTGGCTGGAGTTCTGGTGAAGGCGTCCTAGTTTTCGGAAACGGAATAAGTGAGGACATCTGCCTAACCAACGAATCCGAGCCAACACAAACGCTTCTGGAGGACAGGCAGGTGTCCTCACAAAGAACGCTGCGAACAAATAGTTCCGGTGTTGGAGACGGGTTGTCTCAGCAGTCAGGGTTTGACACCATGTTGGGTAGAATTCTACCCACCACTCCAAACACAACTGGAGATGAAGACGGTTTGTCTTATGTGTCCTCGCAAAATATGCAGGACATCCCGCAAGGATTAGTGGAAGACCCGGGGTTTCTGGGTAGCTCTGATCGGTGGAATTCCGAGTCGCAAAGGAGCCAGGAGTGGGTTGCTCCGGAAATTTTCACTGAAAGTACAGACAGAGACGAAAGATCACAACAAGTGCCGCCAGTGGCGTATAAAACACTGTCTCAAATCCTAAATGATATTGAACAACGGGGCGCGACGTCCTGAGAAACATTAGATCGATTCCTGCTAGCAACCAGGAGCATAGGGCTGTCACAAAGAGAAGAACAGATAGACCGACAAATTGACGGAGACGCTCCGGACCTGAGAAGGAGGAAACACCGCCACAAAAAACATAACCAAGCCGTGGTACGGATAGCATCACTAAATCTCAGGGGCTATGGAAACGCAAACATACTAAGTAAGGAAAATAAGTGGAATCACATAAACCAGCTACTGTGAGAAAAAAGAATAGGAATACTTGCACTACAAGAGACGCACCTAACTGACGAACGACTACAACAAATCGAAAAGGTCTTCTCAAAACGTATGAAAGTCTTTTTCACACCGGATCCTGAGAATCCGACGGGAAAAGCAGGTGTCACGATAGTATTAAACAAAGAAGTGATGAACACTGAGAATATAAGAGCGCAATGCATAGTCCCAGGAAGAGCACTACTCATACAGACAACAATGCACCAACAAGACAAAATTAACATACTTGCCGTATACGTGCCCAACGTAACAACAAGCAACGGAACGGAACACAAGATGTTCTGGGTAGGGCTCGCCACCGTTACCGTATATGCACGGTTTACGGGTACCGTGATACGGTACCGTATCCGTACCGTGTTGAGATTTTTGGGACTTCAATACGGCACGGTGACGGCACGGTGAATACCGTATCAAACCGTGTCGTATTGACCGTACACGGCCGTGAGACGGCAAGGGCTGTTCACGTGATTCAAAGCTTCCTTTTTGAGTATATCACTTATCTTATCGAACTCACAACTATTTTCTTGAGTGACTCGCCTAATTTCATTGACAATTTCGGACATATATTCTAGTCTAAAATGAAGTATCGCTGATATTTTGACTAGTAGCTACTATATGAATGAATTTGGCAACACTTTTTTGAGGTGAACATCCCTAAATCAATGTATTTTGATATTTGATTGGATTAGCATTGAAGTTGATTTTGCTCGAAGTGACTGTTCACAACTAAAAATCACTTCGTCGGCTTGCCACTCATTTTTGAATAAACACGGTCGTATGACCGTAATACGGACGGATACGACCCGTCTCCGTACCGTGTCAAGACTTTGAGAGGGTATATACGGCACGGTCACGGTCAGACCGTCTCCGTATTGCACCGTAAAAAATACGGCCGTGACCGTAATACGGACGGTGCCGAGCCCTAGTTCTGGGAGAGCATACAGGAATATTATGAGACCAAACCTAACACCCCAAGACCTCATATCCTATTGGGGGATATGAATGTAGTAGAAGATGGGTTGATCGACAGACTACCCGCACATGATGACCCAGAAGACGCTACGAACGCCCTGGACGACATCAAGATGTGCTTTAACCTAAAAGACGGCTGGCAGGGAACATACCCAACAACCAAAGAATTCACCCTTTTACAAACATCGACTGGCTCCCAATCCCGAATAAATCGAATATATGTAACGGATCATATACTAACAACAGCAAGAGAATGGAAAATAGAGACAACAGGAGTACCAAATGCGGACCACAAGATGATCTCAGTCCAAATCTCAAGTGAGAATGCCCCATACGTAGGAAAAGGACGGTGGAAGATACCAGACCACATACTGAAAGATAAAATATTACTTAACTACATGCACGAACGAGGGCTAAAAGCAGAGGCAGACGTGCGATACACACAAACCGGAGGAAGAACAGAAGAGTACAACCCACAAACAATATGGTCCCAATTCAAAAAAGACATTATTGCCAAGGCCAAAGAGCGAGCGAGAACAGTCATACCAAGATTAACAAGCCAGATAAGGAAGGCCCAGGCTGACCTAGAAAAAGTGCTAGAAGATACAGCATTACACGAAGGAACCCAAGTAGACCCAACGAAAGAACTACAAATACAAACCATAGAACTCGAAAGGAAGAGACACAATCTAGCACGGAAAGACGTAGCCACAAGACACCGCTTGGAGGAAGAGATACCAAGTCGTTTCTGGTCACAGATAAACAAAGAGAAACGTCCACGGGATATGATATACGCCCTCAAAAAACCCGATATAGAACCAAATGCACATGGGGTACTACCAAGCGATGCATATGAAAAGAACTCACAAAATATGGCCGAACTGGCAAAGCAGTACCATGATGAACTCCAAAAACAAGGAGTTGCACCTGAAACAGACCGGACACGAGACGAAATTATCCTGATGGTCGTCGAAAACCTACAGCCAAAACTAAGAACAGAACAAAAACAAGACCTGAACCAACTTATGAAAGAGGACGAAGTATCCTTAGCACTAAGCCTCACACAAAACCACACATCTCCTGGGCTAGATGGTACCACCTACGAATTATGGAAAGCATTACACAACCGATACCTGGAAGATAAAAAAATGGAACGACAGGGATTTAATGTTGTAAAACTGATTACCATGGTTTTCAACGACATCAGTATCCATGGAATGGTTGAAGCGACTAACTTCTCAGATGGATGGATGTGCCCACTATACAAAAAAGGGAACCGAAATGAGATCGCAAACTATAGACCAATTACTCTGTTAAACACCGACTACAAAATATTCACCAAAGCACTCACCATGAGGCTTGGCCGGATAGCACCGGACTTACTGCACCCAAATCAAGCAGGTTTCGTCCCAGGGAGGAAAATCACCGACCAAACGAAACTAATAAAGATGGTAATGACATATGCAGAATACACAGAACAAAATGGTTTGCTAGTCTCACTGGACCAAGAGAAAGCATATGACAAAGTACGACATGACTACCTCTGGAAGGTACTGGAAAAATATGAGTTTCCGGAGAGCTTTATACGAACCATACAAAACCTATACAAAACGGCACAAACCACAGTAATGATAAATGGATATAGAAGCAAAAAATATCTAGTAATAAAGGGAGTACGACAAGGAGACCCGCTCTCTTGTCTACTATTTGATCTGGCTATCGAGCCACTAGCGGCGATGCTAAGAAATTCGAATCTAAAAGGGTATAAGACTGCCGAAATGAAAGAGAGATTAATCACAAATCTTTTCGCGGATGACACAACAACCTTCCTCAATGCGGAGGACAACTTTGAGGACCTCCAAAAACTACTAGATACCTGGTGTCTAGCATCAGGAGCTCGCTTTAACATAGCAAAAACGCAAATCATCCCATTCGGAACAAAGGAGTACAGAAATAACACTCTGATGACACGGAAAACAGGACAAGACAAAGAACCCCTCCCCACAAACCTCCGCCTCGCAGAAGAAGGGGAAGCAATACGGATACTCGGGGCGTGGTATGGAAACGAAGTGAACGCAGAACAAGTCTGGACCACAAATATAGAGAAAGTGGACACAAATCTCAGACGCTGGGGAAAGGCCAAACCAACAATAGAAGGTAGACGCCATATCATCCAAATGATTGTGGGCGGTATAACGCAATACCTCACAACAGTACAAGGAATGCTGAAATCAATAGAAAAACGACTAACGAAAAGAATAAACAACTTCCTATGGAATGAAAAAGGAAGAAATGCAGTAAGTGCTCAAATCATATACAAAGGAATAGAAGAAGGAGGAAGAAAGGTACTGAACCTAGAAGCCCGAAATGAAGCAATACAGATAATGTGGCTGAAATCATACCTCTCCTTCGGCCCGACTAGACCACTATGGGCAGTTTTCGCAGACGCGCTTTTCGCAATGAAAACGCCAAACTCCGAGAAAACAGTAGAGCCCCAAATCCGAATAAACACCTTCCTGCAGAAATGGAACACCTACCGAAATAAGAAACAACTACCCGAACTCAGAGAACTAACAAACACTGCGAGAAAATACAACCTAAGGATAGAAGGAATTGCCTTCTCCAAAGAAATCGCACGACAAATGCCAATATGGCACCAGATGGAAGCGGACCCAAGTAGAAAACAACTAAGCCACACTCTAGCTAGTAAATGCCTAAAGATGAAACACAATGTAAGGACTGTGGGGGACGCCGAGGAACTAGCAAAAAACCTAGAGGAAGAAGAACACGAACTGCAAAACAACTGCAAGTGTCAGATATGTAACCGACTGAAGCAAACCACGAGCTGTACACACCCACATAGCTGCATGAAACAAGCAGCAAAATTACTAGATACTTTACCACAGAAATGGGACCCGAGAGCTGATTTCCCAGAAGAATACCAAAAAGAGATACGAAACCACGACCCCAACTGGAAACCTTTCGATAATCGTATAACCACAACAGGAGAACTCAAGGACGTTTTCCGAATATTCACTAATAAGAAAATAACTCCAACGAACACCCTACCAAACCTAAGAACAGAACACACACAGGACAATAGACATATTGTAACCAGAGAAGTCATAGTGGCAACAGACGGCTCATGCTTGAACAACGGGAATGACAACGCGCGAGCGGGTGCGGGCATGTATGTAAAAGAAGGCCACCACCTAAACTGATCAGTAAAACTGCCCCTGTACCTGTGCCAGTCAAATCAAACCGGAGAATTAGTGGCAACAAAATTAGCGGCTGAGCTAGCGAACCCAGATGTCGAACTGAAGATCGAGACAGACTCGAAATATGTCATTCAAATGCTTACCACAAAGAAGAACCAGATGGAGGATGACGGATACATAGGCGTATCAAACGGTGCACTGATCAGGAGTACGATAGCTAGCCTTAGAGGTCGAAAAGGGAAGACCCTGTTCAAATGGGTCAAAGGACAAGAACAAAACAAGAAAGCAACTGAGATGGCCAGGAAAGCACTCGAACGGAATAAAGCGAGCCCAATCCACCTCTCTGTAACACCAACGCTGCTGGTGACAGGCGCGAAGTTGAGTACCATGACACAAGCACTGGCCTATAAGGCTGTCACACAGTGGAAAACAACCGTCGCAGCGAGACAGCGAACGAACCGGAATATCCTAAACATAAAAGACACCACACAACAACATTTTGACTACATACCGACCGAAGAAAAATCTGGAAATCAATCAGACACAAAGACATAGAGAGGAAAACAAGATACTTTCTATGGATGGCAGTTCACGACGCATATACATGACAGGCACCCACTGGCTTAGACCGAATTTCAAACCTGAATTACAGGAAAGGGCATACTGCCCGCATTGCGATGAGGTCGAAGACCTAAATCACATACTGACAAAATGTAATACGCCGGGCCAAAAGACCGTATGGGAGATGGCTCAAAAACTGTGGGAAAGAAAAGAGTATAACAACACCATCTGGACGAAACCCACCTTGGGTGACATTCTAGGCAGCGGATTAGCGATCATAAAGTCACTTCTCTTCATCGTCGCTCAAGCCAACAGCGTTCTGCAAATTGAAAGCGCGGACACCATCCCCAGCTTCTCCTTGTGGCCGGGCAATGACTTCGACAACTTCTTGCTCCTTCTTTTCGACTGCCTTTGGCTTGGCGGCAATCTGATTGGACCCTTTTTGTGCGGGTGGGCTCGGAGCTGCGAGAAAAGCCTTGGCTTGACGAGCACTTGCTTTAAAGGCAGCGGCAATGGCTACATGAGCCACGAGGGGACGATGTTTCTCCTGAGCATGTTGCAATTCGTCAAGCTGGGCTATATATGTAGTTAGTGAGTACGACATTAATGCTTATGTTTAAAAGTCAATTTCTTACCTTGAAGCTCTTTGATACGCTTGTCCAAAGGGCCGTCTTCTGGGGCTTCAAAATTGTCCTCTACTGGTAGATATATTAGCGCAAGAAATATATTTGATCTCGCAATTCTACGTTACCTTCCTGGACTTCCTTGAGGGAGCTGTCATTATCTTTCAGTGGCTCGTCTCCAACAAGCTCATTGGTAATATTGTCAAGAACCCCGTTCGAAGTGTTGACATTGTTAGATTTCTGTCCTGGCCGCTTGCTCTTGGAGTCTAACGTGATATAGATTAATTTATGAGTTCAAACTGCAAGCGGCAACCCAACCTTTTTGGACCTTAGTACCCTGTTGACTAGTATCCTTCTCAGTGGTGCCAGATGTTTTTCTGTTTGACCCTATGTTTCAAAAGGTGAGTGAAAAGAACTGTACATCCAGCTAAACACGTACCATTTTTTCCGCCAATACCTTTTCCATTCTTGTTGGTGGGCTTAGGGTCCTTGTTTGTGTTCAGCCTAGCTTTCTTCGCGCTCGGGTTGCCTCCCATGGTCTTTTCGGACGCGTCCATGGTAACATCTTTGTCTGGGCCTTCTGAACGACGCATCAAGTAGTCAGTTTATGCCTTTTTGGGGGCAAACTGAGTATTTACCGTTAATCCAGAGCAAGGATACCAGCGAGAACCAAACTGGATAGAGCTGAGTGCTACGAACATCAGGTAAACTACTGTATATACTCGGGAAATGCCGCTAAACTCCGCCTGATCCGGAGTAGGGATGCCGATAATCCCTACTCCAGCGGTCCACGCTTCAACGCGTTTTTCGGGCCTGGGTCAGGTGTATGCAGTCAGAGAACATTGTCCACAACCCAAAAAATGTCTGTAGGCATACCTTCATCACTAGGAATGTTCGTGTTGGTGGATTGGGCCACCTGAACTTGCTTGGACTTGTTGGACCGGGAGGTCTCACCGCGATTTCCCATGTACCATGCCCTGTTAACGACACTTGGTGGACGGCCGCTGTTGCAGGGCCTTTCAATTCGTTGTCGATCTCTCCGCTGTCATTGCGTTGAGCTGGCGGAGCCCCTTGTTTCGGCGGTATACTGCCGGTAGGCATCACTCGCAAACGAAAAAAAAAATAATAATAATAATAATTCCATTTTCGCGCTCCTCTTCATCGAGTCTCCCTCTCATTCAATACCCCTCCATCCCTATTAATCACACACCTCCATAGCTCCATAGCCATACCGCGCTCAATGCTCATTTGGTTTTCAGGGACAGCCGCTGTTGCAGGGCCGTCCCGTGTTCGCCTAAATTGAAGCATGTTCAAACGCGAAAAAGATAATTAGTTGATTTTTAAAAAATTTATTATTTACAACAGGCTAATTATTGAGGTACGTGAATGCCATACTTCCTTCTCAAATTTCGATTGGAGTGCTCTGGCACAGGACCTCCGGGCTGTCCTACCTTCGAAATTTTCTTCTCTCAGATTTCTATTGAAGTGCTCCGGCACAGGACTTCCGGGCTGTCCTCCCTTGTCGGAAAAAGTATTTCGTGATTATAATTAGTTGATTTTTAAAAAAATTATTATTTACAACAGGCTAATTATCGAGGTACGTGAATGCCATACTTCCTTCTCAAATTTCGATTGGAGTGCTCCGGCACAGGACCTCCGGGCTGTCCTACATACCTTCAAAATTTTCTTCTCTCAGATTTCTATTGAAGTGCTCCGGCACAGGACTTCCGGGCTGTCCTCCCTTGTCGGAAAAAGTATTTTGTGATTATAATGAGGTCATCATTATAATCTGATTATAGCTTATTCAAACGCATGGATGAACACTGGCCCAAAGAGATCCGACCACGTCACCGTCTCAACATTGTTCCAGCGATTGGAAAGTTTCACGAGCCTGCACATTTGCAGAAGAACCATCAGCAGTATTCCCTTAACCTGATTAAAGGTGTAGGAATGACAGATGGTGAAGGGTCCGAGCGTATCTGGTCAGCACACAATGCTGTATCTTACAGCACCAGACCTATGGCACCAGGAACTCGTCATGATATCCTTGATGACCACTTTGTCGCATGGAACTGGCTCAAGCTTGTATCGATGGGTATATACATTTATTTATATTTGATATTCAGTTCGAGTTTAACATATTTCAATTTTAGGCTCTACTCTAATGCGTCGGTATAAGAATGCAATTGCCGACCGGAATGTGTTAGTCGAATGCCATACTGGCTGGTCGGAAAGGCTGCAGAAGGAGCTTTGTTGAAAAGTGGAAAATGCTTTGCGTGGGTTGGGAAAATGCTCCATTCCCAAAGTCTGAGGTGGAGAATCCTTTCGAGGTGACAGAAGAGTGTAAGTATTGATCTTTTGGATGTTTTTGGAATAATTTCTTATTATGCTGAAGTTATGGCAGAGGAGGAAGCTTTGAAAGAGTTGGAATTAGAAGATGAAGAGAGGAGAAAGAAAGGGGGTGTCAAGTGGAATGATGTGAGTGGTCCCGGATTTGTGGCCATGGGTTTGGAGTTGGAACTGCTTTGGTACGTTCTTTCCGTGATGGGCGGAATCTTAAGCTAATTTCACCAAGTTTGGATCTGCGAAATACAATCAAGAAACACGTAACCGATAACAACAGACAGGAAGGCAGACAACCTACACTACGCGAGAAGTCTTTCGTTGAGGAGCAATGGAATCCATTACAAGAGAAGTTGGCTGTTTATGAGCGGCTTCAGGCCATCTATATGCCTGGGCTTTTACAGTTTCTTGTTGATATCGGGGAAGAGGTTGAGGGAGTGTCGTCAGATACGACTAGCCCCGAAGATGTCAAACTTTGGCTCCCTTCTTCTGTGCCTACCGATCGCCGCTCTCTTGTTTGCATGGAAGGCATTGTTGCTGCCGAAGATCGACTTCGCACCGTCCATTGCAATAGTGCTATCCATGCACTACGCCATACTCTCCGTGTGAAGAGTAGAATGGTTATTTTCAAGAATGCCAACGTGGTAGGCCAGCGTCCAGGTAACAGGTCTCGTGACATTATCAACCGTGTCCATGAACGCGCCAAAAAGTTTGCCAACCGTTATGAGTCGCCAGAGCTGCAAAACTAGCTCTAGTAGGCCCCGGTACTTGGGAAGAGACATTGAAAGTGTTGAAGGACTCGGACGTCACGTCGTACAGGGATCAAAGTTGGTTTAAAGTGGGTTCGGGACGTAGAGGGTTAAATGAGGATAGTTGGGAGCCAGAGCCAGAGGTTTCGAGTGGTAGAACAGGATCCGGAGAGGACGGGGAGAATGTTGTACTTTTGAATGAAGTGAGAAGTGACCGTCGTGGTCTCGTAACAAGGAGAGAGCATGTTCCCCGGGAGGGCACAGGTGAAACTAGACAACAGAATTCATCGATATGGACGTCGGGTCCCGGGATGAGATTGGAGGATGGTGCAGATGAAAATAACGAGATTTGCAGGTCTGAGTGGTGCAGAAGTAGAGCACGAGCGAGGAGAGCAACGGAGGAAGTCATGTTGTTGAAAGAGGAAATGAAGAGAACGATTCTTTTTTTGGAGTGGAAGGAGAAGTGGTGGTTGAAAAAAAAAACAGCTCGTGATATGGAGACTGAGCTCGAATATGGGATTTGTGAAGGTCTAGGGGCGTATGCTGCCAAACAAGCCACACTGTACCGTGGTCTAGCCCTGTCATTCCATTCTATATGGTCTCAGCCTCTGCGGGATGTAGATTCCTTTCCAGCTATGACCGAGGTTATTGACAATACCAATGGTGATGGTGATGAGGACGAGGACGAGGATGAGGATGAGGATGACGCTGAAAATGATGACGACAATTGCAATGACAACAATAGGGCTGGGAAGGGTCAGGAGGAATAGTAATATGGTGTAAGTGTTGTGTTGTAGTTTTCTACTCTTTTGTGGGTATCAACATTTCAACTTATTGTACTTGAGGGATCTACAGTCCTCTCGCTCACTCTTTTTTTCATATTCTTTCATTGTTCATGCTAAACCCCTTTTCCGCCAGTTTTTTTTGCGGTGATGCTGTGCTCATTGTTTGGCACGATGAGCACGGCTACTCAAGTGATTCACGGCTATTGTTTACCACTAAACGCAGATCTCTTAAGTGCAATACTGCTAAGACAGGTATTATAATAGGAACCCATGGCTGTTCATGGAATACAAACCCCCTTTTCCCCTGTTTTTTGCGATTTTTTTTTGCACTGGTACCATGCTCATTGTCACAAACGATGAGCACAACTACTCAAGTGATATATGACTAATTCTTTACCGCTGAATGTATATCATTAATCCTGAGTGTAATACAGTTGAGACAGGTATCAATAATAGGGGCGGGTGGCTGTGTAATTTTTTGTGGCGATGGCAGGCTCATCGTTACAAATGATGAGCACATCTACTCAACTGACATCTGGCTAATTCTTTACTGCTAAACGCATATCATTAATCTCGAGCGTAATACAGTTGAGACAGGTATCATAATAGGGCGGGTGGCTGTGTGAATATATCATAATAGGGGCAGCAGGTAGGGGGCGGGAAATGGTGATGACAATGACCGCCAATGGTGGCTGTAACAGTCGGGATGATGCCGAAATCAGGCCAAATGTGTAAGCTGAACCAAGCTATCTGACAAGCAATGAATTGACGGTAAAATAAGCAGTGCGATGAATAATGAATTGACCGTAAGTAACAGTCGGGATGATGCCGAAATCAGACCAAATGTGTAAGCTGGACCAAGCTATCCGATGAGCAATGAATTGAGCGTAAACTAAGGGGCGGGTGGCTGTGTGAACATATCATAACAGGGGCAGGCGGTTGTTTGAACAGGAAATCATGATGACAAAGGCCGGCAATGGTGATGACAACATCAGTAACAGTCGGGATGATGCCGAAATCAGGCCAAATGGGTAAGCTGAGTATGAAGCAAGCTATCCGATGAGATTGACCGTGAACTAAGGGGCGCGATAAATAATGAATTGACCACAAACTAAGGGGCAGGTGGCTGTGTGAACATATCATAACAGGGGCGGGCAGTTGTTTGAACAGCAGGGCAGGGGCGGGAAATGATGATGACAAAGGCCGGTAATGATGATGACAAACAGTCTGATGATGCCGAAGTCAGGTCGGATGTGTAAGCTGAGAATGAAGCAAGCTAACCGACGAATAATGAATTTACCACAAACTATCCATTTTGATGTATGGGTAAATATGGACTATTGTCCGTATCGATATATAAAACTAGCAGGTACAGGTGGACAAACGAACGTCTGAATGCCTACCTGTTCGAGGAGAATGGGATCATGCTATCGACCTGAAGCAGGACTTCAACCCAAGACCCTGCAAGACCTACCCGCTTTCCCCAGCCGAGCAGAAAGAGCTTGACACATTCCTAGACGAGAACCTGGCGAAAGGTTACATCCGACCATCGAAATCTTCCATGGCAAGCCCCTTCTTCTTTGTAAAAAATAAGGATGGGAAGCTACGCCCGGTGCAAGATTACCGAGTACTGAACAGTGGAACGATCAAGAACGAGACCCTGCAAGACCTACCTGCTTTCCCCAGCCGAGCAGAAAGAGCTTGACACATTCCTAGATCCAACCATCGAAATCTTCCATGGCAAGCCCCTTCTTCTTTGTAAAAAAGAAGGATGGGAAGCTACGCCCGGTGCAAGATTACCGAGTACTGAACAGTGGAACGATCAAGAACGAATACTCCCTGCCGCTTATATTGGGACTGATCTCGAAGGTCACCCGCCCCTTATTCAACTTGACTAAGAAGGACCAGACTTGGGATTGGAATAGTGATGCCCAAGATGCCTTCACAGCGCTCAAAAATGCGTTTACATCATCTCCTGTTCTGCTGATGCCCGATCATGCTAAACCGTACCGTGTTGAAGTGGATGCCTCAGATTATGCCACTGGTGGAATTCTATCACAACAAGGACCAGATGACAAATGGCACCCAGTTGCATTCTTGTCGAAAGCTCTTTTGGAAACAGAACAAAACTACGACATTCACGACAAAGAACTCTTGGCGATTATACGTGCGTTAGAAGCCTGGAGACATTACCTCGAAGGAGCCGTCCACCAAGTTGAAATCCTGACTGACCACAAGAACCTCAAATATTTTACCAAATCCCAAAAGCTGAGTAGACGACAAGCACGGATGGCCCTCTTCCTCACTCGCTTTGACTTCACATTGACTCCCAAACCAGGGGTTCTCAACTGTAGTGATCCCTTATCCAGGAGGCCTGACCATAAAGAAGGGGTGGAAATGGATAACAATGACCGAGTACTGCTGGATCAGAAGTTCTTCAAAGTACGAGCCACAAGACCAGGAGAAGTTATGACGCTTGGCGATGCTGAACTCAGAAGAAGGATTAGGGAATGTCCCACAAAGGACACTGAGGTCGTAAGTGCACTCAACATGATCTTACGGAACAGACCGCGCTCGCTAGCAAAAAGTCTACAGGAATGGAACTATGAGGACGAATCATGTTGTTCAGGGGAAAAGTCTACGTACCCTACGACATCCAACTCCGACACGACATAGTCAAACAATGTCATGACCAGTTGGTTCAAGACATACGAGCTGGTTAGTCGAGAGTTTTGTCTGTTCTTTGTTCGAGACTATGTCAATGGTTGCGCTACCTGCCAGTTAACCAAAGCAAACAACCATCCGAACCATGTACCTCTGATTCCCAACAAAATGCCGGAATGACCGTTCGGAACAATCACCAACGATTTTATCACGGACCTACCCGAGGTCGATGGTTACAACGCAATACATGCCGTGGTGGACAGACTCACCAAAACAGTGGTGGTAACACCATGTCGAAAGGACATCGACAGCAGCAGCACAGTAGACATCCTGATCAACAACACATGGAGACGGTATGGTCTATGGGACAAAATGATATCTGGAGTGTAATACAGTTGAGACAGGTATCAATAATAGGGGCGGGTGGCTGTGTAATCTTTTGTGGCGATGGCAGGCTCATCGTTACAAATGATGAGCACATCTACTCAACTGACATCTGGCTAATTCTTTACTGCTAAACGCATATCATTAATCTCGAGCGTAATACAGTCGAGACAGGTATCATAATAGGGCGGGTGGCTGTGTGAATATATCATAATAGGGGCAGCAGGTAGGGGGCGGGAAATAGTGATGACAATGACCGCCAATGGTGGCTGTAACAGTCGGGATGATGCCGAAATCAGGCCAAATGTGTAAGCTGAACCAAGCTATCTGACAAGCAATGAATTGACCGTAAGTAACAGTCGGGATGATGCCGAAATCAGACCAAATGTGTAAGCTGGACCAAGCTATCCGATGAGCAATGAATTGAGCGTAAACTAAGGGGCGGGTGGCTGTGTGAACATATCATAACAGGGGCAGGTGGTTGTTTGAACAGGGAATCATGATGACAAAGGCCGGCAATGGTGATGACAACATCAGTAACAGTCGGGAAGATGCCGAAATCAGGCCAAATGGGTAAGCTGAGTGACCACAAACTAAGGGGCAGGTGGCTGTGTGACCATATCCTAACAGGGGCGGGCAGTTGTTTGAACAGCAGGGTAGGGGCGGGAAATGATGATGACAAAGGCCGGTAATGATGATGACAAACAGTCTGGATGATGCCGAAGTCAGGCCGGATGTGTAAGCTGAGAATGAAGCAAGCTAACCGACGAATAATGAATTTACCACAAACTATCCATTTTGATGTATGGGTAAATATGGACTATTGTCCGTATCGATATATAAAACTGGCAGGTACAGGTGACAAACTGACGCCAGAATGCATCCATGAAGCCGCTGTTCATGCCTGGGAAGGCCGGAATAAGCGCAACAACGGCAACTCCGGCAAGAGTGCAAATAAACTCTTGGCTGTGAAGTGAAAGGACGGTGATCCTGACTTTAAGTCGCAACAGAAGCGCCAGAATACCGGCAGCTCTGATCAGCAGACTAAGCAGCACAACACCAAAGGGTATGGGAAGAAGAAGCGCCAGCGCGGCAAGCGCTCTGGCAAGGGAAAGGAGAAGGCCAATTTGGCTGATGCAGATGAGGGTGAGTGCTCACATATAGCCCATCCCACCATTGTAATGGACCAGGCTGCACTCAACATGCACTGTCCTTTCTTCTCTCCAGCTCCGAGGCCCTTTGACGCTTTCTTCACCTCTACCAAGAGGTTTATTGACTTGGTCTGGGACATCGGTCTCGAACTGACTTGTGAGCGAGTTAGAACCCTCGAGAACGTTGTAATGTCTGACCCTCCAGTAGCCTCCGGCTCCGGAACTCGGTCCTTGATGGATCCATTGACCGTTGGGAAAGACTTCGACAAAGTCTCTTTGGGCTCCTCTGATGAAGATGATGAGTTCGTCCATTCTTCTCTACTCTACCCTTAACCAGTGGTACTAATGCGCGTTTTCCCGCTGCAGCTGATTTGTATTGTATTCCAACCTACATATCTACCCCCACTGTACTACTACCTGCTTTGAATACATGTGCGCGTCATTCTTCTGCTGCCAAGTGTGATAAGTGTAAGGGATTTGAGAAAATGTTGCGAGACTTCTTTAAGTCAAATTGGCTACTCGACTCTGGGGCATCAGCGCATTTTAGTAACGAGAAAGCCGATTTTACCGAACTCGAGGACATCCCTCCTATTCCAGTGAAAACTGCGAACGGCGTGACTCAAATCACGGCCTGAGGAACTGTCTGTCCTAGTCAGGGATCAAATATTTATACGATCGAACCTGTTTTCTATGATCCTGACCTTAATCAGCGACTTTTGCCGCTAGGGACCTTTTTACGTGACAACTTGAATGTGTGCGGTGATTCACGGCATATTCAATTAGTTAACAACTCTGGTAAACGTTTTTTAACCTCTACCAAACGTCATCCGGCGGAAACTTTAGACTTTCTGCCACATACACAGCATGATGTCACGGAAATCGCTGACACTTGCATTTACCATCTCGATTACGAGACAATGCATCGCCAACTAGGCCACCCTTCGTGTGACGTTCTTCTTAACGCACCTAAGCATACAAATGGCTTCCCGAAGATTGAGATTCCTCGTGATACTCCTCTTTGCCGTGGTTGTGCCGAAGGGAAGTTGCCCCAATGAGCATTCCCACCGAGCCTGAGTCATGCTACACGTCCCTTCAAGCTTATCCATTCAGACTTGAAGGAATTCCCCGTGACGTCTTATCACAAATATAAGTATGTGATTATCTTTTTAGATGATTGCAAGAGTCATGTGTGGATAACCTTCCTGCGCACCAAAGCTGCTGCACTCACCGCGGCTAAGCATTTTATTGCTATGGTCGAGACCCAGTTTAAAACAAAAATTGAAAGATGGATGTCTGACATCGGCGGTGAATATATGTCTGATGCCTTCATTAATTTATTGAAGGGAAAGGGTATTGATATTCTTAAAAGTGCGCCATACATGCCCCAGCAACATGGGCGAGCAGAACAATTTATGCGCACTATGATGGATAAAGCCGAAGCAATGCAGCTATTTGCCTGCTTGCCGGACTTGTGGTTTGAATTATCAGTAGAACATGCCGTCCACATTTACAACCGGACACCTCTGCGTCACCTTAAATGGCAGACTCCCCATCAGGGAATTAAGGGGGAGGTTCCTCGTATCGATCACCTAAGGGTTTTCGGCTGCGGAGCATACGTGCACATCCCAAGCAACATACGAAAGAACAAACTCGCCCCTAAATCAGAATATATGGTGTATCTGGGAGTAGCTCCTGGTGGACACGGCAATCGCTTTATGCATCTACCTAACAATGTAGTTTTTACATCGGCACATGCTATTTTCGAGGAGACAGTTCTTCCCAAGTGTGAGAAGCGTCCCCGAGCATCCCATAAACTGCCTTTATCGGCATTTGATGATGAGGATCCCAAATACAATCCTCCAGACTCAATTCCTGACGATGATGATGATGATGGCTTTACCTCTCATCCTCCTCACGGTCCTTCCCACCAAGACAGACAGGAAAACCCGCAGGACGACGGTCCAGCGACTCCTAGTCTCCTGCACTTGCCTCCGGCAGAGGAACCCGAATATAAACTACTTGCTTTCTCAAGCAGTAGATGAGGAATCAGTCAATAATGCCAAACAAAATATCTGTGAGTGACATTACCGAGATATTGCTCACGTGCCAAAGGCAGAGCAGGAGGAGTAGAGTTGCATTCTTGTTGAAAGCTCTTTTGGAAACAGAACGAAACTACGACATTCACGACAAAGAACTCTTGGCGATTATACGTGCGTTAGAAGCCTGGAGACATTACCTCGAAGGAGCCGTCCACCAAGTGGCACCCCGGTCGGTTCAAGACATACGAGCTGGTTAGTCGAGAGTTTTGGTGGCCCGGTATGTCTGTCTTTGTTCGAGACTATGTCAATGGTTGCGCTACCTGCCAGTTAACCAAAGCAAACAACCATCCGAACCATGTACCTCTGATTCCCAACAAAATGCCGGAATGACCGTTCGGAACAATCACCAATGATTTTATCACGGACCTACCCGAGGTCGATGGTTACAACGCAATACATGCCGTGGTGGACAGACTCACCAAAACAGTGGTGGTAACACCATGTCGAAAGGACATCGACAGCAGCAGCACAGTAGACATCCTGATCAACAACACATGGAGACGGTATGGTCTATGGGACAAAATGATATCTGACCGAGGACCACAGTTTGCGAGCAAGGTAATGAGGGGGATCCATGACAAACTTGGAATCACGTTGGTGCTGAGCACAGCCTCCACCCACAAACTGATGGAGAAACAGAGAGATAAAAACAAGAACTAGAGCAATACCTATGAGTCTTTTGTGACTACTGCCAAAACGACTGGGTGAGGTATCTTCCTTATGCCAAATTCTGCCATAATGTTCGAGTACATTCAGCCACAGGAAAATCACCGTTCAAGTTGTTACATTGATACCTACCCTGACTATTCCCTTCCATTAACCCAACCTCTAACGTCCCAAGTGTAGAAGAACGACTTAAGACACTAGACACAATCAGAGAAGAATTAAAAGCTAGTCTGAACACCCCTGCAGGATTGATGAAACGACAACATGGAGACCATCTGAGAGAGGGCAAGAAGTTCAAAGTCGGTGATAAGGTGTTATTGGATGGAAAAACCTGAAAACCGCGAGACCTAAAGCTAAGTTGTCCAATCGCCGCCACGGCCCATTCAAAATTACTGAAGTCATAAGCCCAGTAAACTATCGGCTGAAACTTCCCTTGTCATGGTGTATTCACCCAGTGTTTCATGCATCGCTACTCATGGAATACAACGAAACCGAAGCTTACGGCCCGAACTTCACGGGTACCCCAGCAGAGCTACTCCCAGAAGACAAAGAATATGATGTTGAAGCCATTTTAGACTCCCAACCAACCAGAAATCTATGAGGAGTCCAATACTTAGTCAAATGGCTCGACTATCCAGACTCTGAGAACTCTTGGGAACCAGCGTCCGGTCTACGTGGAGTAACAGATCTCATTGCAAAATTCCACCCGGATCACCCAGACGCATACAAAATCCGATTGTTCGACTATGGCAACGCAAAGCTACGCCCACTTAACTTGACGATGGCCGACATTTGGGACTCTACACCAGATTGTAGATAGTTCCCCAGTCCATTCACTTCATCTCTACACTGTACGATCACCTGCACTGTATCGAGCCTAGTCAGCCTACTCAATTACCTTTTCCTCTATCTTTATCTATCTCTTTCTTTCTCTTGTCTTTGTTTTGTGTGACTTGAGTGGCCTTGTAATCAAGAGTGATTGTTCCCGACAGTTGAACTGGATATGGAAGAACTACTGAAAATTGCACCTGCAGTCCGTAGGGCAATCATGAGGAAGAGATCTAATACTTAGTAAGGTTCAAACCCGGAAAATGAAGGCTTTTATACAAACCTTACCTGAAACCTATCAGGATTGTGAAGAACCCAAAGCTCCGGAGCCATTATCTTTCTTCCAATTGAGTGATATCGAAGATCCTGGATGTGAAGTATTACTACAAGCTAGAGACAGATTGTCTGTTGGAGCTGTTGTACAGAGGGATTGCGTAGATAAATTCAGAAAGGAGCGACCTATTGTTGATAGGGGAAAGAAAATCATAACTGCTGCTAATAAGGGTGAAGACCTTAGAGTAGTATTCCCTTATATCAATGGATGCGATTGTGAAGTGGAAGCCATATTGGATAGTGGCTCTCAGATTATATCTATGGATACCGATATCGCTGTTGGATTAGGTATATCTTGGGATATGGACATGGTAATCCATATGCAAAGTGCTAATGGAGAGCTGTCTCCTACCAGGGGATTAGCTAGGAACGTACCATTTAATTTTGGGAACATGAAGGTGTACTTACAAGTACATATAATTGACAAAGTACCTTATCAGGTCTTGATTGGATGACCATTTGATGTCTTGGTGAAAAGCCAAGTAGATAATCAGAAGGATGAGGACCAGTTCATAACTGTCACTGACCCAAATATGGGGGAAAGAAGCCAAATAAGGACCTTCCCAAGAGGCTTTTCCAAACACGCGAGAGCTATCAGAAAAGATATTCCATCTGAAAACTATTGGAGTACCAATTGAAGAAGATACAATGAACAAGGCACCACCACCTGAAGGGCAGAAGCCTGACCATGGAGATATAGAAAATGTAAATTTTCTACCGACCTCGAGAAACGTTTAAATCAAAAGGGAAAGGTGGCGGTTGGATTGTCTATGGATGAAAATAGAAACATAAAAATAGGCGGATATAGATTGCCAATAGAAAATCAGTTTTCTCAATCAGAATTGAGTGAGGCCTATGTCTTAGCCTCTAAGAACAAAATAAAGAAGACAAACCCAAAAGCGGGTGCCAATATCGAAGCTTACTTATCAGTTTACTTCCGATATTGGAATTATGTACATAGGAACTGCCAAAGATCAAGATGAACCATCAATATCGTCAGAAAAAATGGAAGAATCTCAATATCGGTCTTCGAACTCCTGATATTGTCAGGAAACCAAACCTCGAAAGCGATACAAGATGTTCAATGTCTATGGCTCGAGGAAATATAAACCTGTAGGAATCAAGGTCAGACCAGTAAAGACAGAATTGCTTACAGAGTTTCATATAAAAAGAGAAATTATAGGTGATCCACTAGCTGGAATGCCTGAGTTACCAGTAAATCCTCCAGAGTTTAAACCTGGAAAAAGGTATACTGTACTATTTCGACCAAGAGTTCATTGATTTCGAGCGTTACACGAAATCTTAGGTCAAGGACCAGTTCAGGGACTGGCGTTATGCGTTATGAGATGTAAAATAGGCAGGCCGCAGGCCCGCCAGAGCCAAAATTACTTCCTTTCGGGTGTGTTATGAGATTTAAAATTCAAAAAAAGGTGTTCATACCCCCCCGTTATGCGTTACAAATTGAAAAATTGAGGGTGTTCAGAGGGAGGGTGTTATGGGTTACGGAACACATGCTCGAAATAGTACAGTACTCAAGAACGAAAGGAAATCATAGATCAAAATCACCCTGGTGATTTTCTATGGCCTGAAGAAAGAAAATTGTTACATGAGTTCATGAAGTTACAGGAAGACGGTTTTGCTTGGTCTACAGAAGAAGCAGGGAATTTCCGTAAGGATTTCTTCCCTCCAGTCAAATTTCCGGTAGCACCACATATACCATGGGTTGAGAGAAATACTCCAATCTCCCCTGGAGTTCATGAAGAAGTGTGTAAGTTAATAAAAGATAAAATTGATGCTGGCACTTATGAACCATCTAATGGGTCCTACCGATCTCAATGGTTCTTTGTGTTAAAGAAAGATAGAAAGCTCAGAATAGTGCATAGTCTTGAGTGATTGAATAGAGTTACAATACAACATTGAGGAGTACCACCTGTGACTGCCGATATCATGAGAAGTTTTTGTGGTAGAGCTTGTTTGGGGACTCTGGATATTTTTGTTGGCTATGACCATCAATATATCAACGAACAATCTAGGGGTCTAACAGCGTTTCAGACACCATTTGGGTTGCATCGATTGTTAAAGTTGCCTATGGGATGGATGAACTCAGTTCCGATATTTCATGATGATGTAACTTATATACTGAAAGATGAGATACCACATGTAATGATACCTTACGTGGATGATGTCCCCATTAAAGGACCTGCTACTAGGTATGAGACTGCAGATGGTGGTTATGAAAATATACCTGGAAACCCTGGAATCAGAAGATTTGTATGGGAACATACTCGTCACCGCGAAAAGTGACGGTCCGTATATTTTCTACCGTATGTAGGGATTGAGTACATATTTCTGTGTCAAACAAGCTGTAGAATACATTTATGGATTAATTCTGAGTTTTTGGTGCCCAAAGTGAGACCCTCCAAAGTGTCTGCCTTCCATAATAGGCAATTTTCAAAAATGCGGTTTTTCCAACTCAACAACCAATTTTTTCCAGGGAAATCTGTTAGCTCCATCTGAAAGAGAAGCATCAAAAATGGGGGGGGGGTAGGAACTTATCCGTTGTCACCCGCACTTTTTTTGAGAGAGATATTTGAGAAAGAAAATGGCTAAAAATGGCCAAAAACCCCAAAATTGTCACTTTTTGGCCGTTTTTAGCGATTTTCTTTATCAAATATCTCTCTCAAAAAAAATGCTATCAACGAGAGGTAAGTTCCTACCCCCCCACTTTTGATGCTTCTATTTCAGATGGAGCTAACAGATTTCCCTGAAAAAAATTGGTTGTTGAGTTGGAAAAACCGCTATCAAAGATAAAAGAAGCAATATTGAATGATCCAGCACTCAAACAAGTGAACTATGACCATGAGTTAGGTATAACCTTGGCTGTAGATACTTCTTATATGGCTGTAGGATACTACTTATATCAACAAGATCCTAACGACCCAAAGAAGAAGTTCTATAATCACTTTGGGTCTATAACCTTGAATGAAAGGGAGGCTAGGTTCTCCCAGTCAAAAAGAGAGTTAGATGGGTTAAAGTTGGCATTAGAGGATGCTTACTATACTACCTATGGTTGTAGAAAACTAACAGTTGAGACGGATGCTATCTACATAAAGGGAATGTTGGATAATCTAAGTTGTGGCCCTAATGCGACAATTAACAGATAGATAGAAGAAATAAGGAAGTATCAATTTCAATTGGTACATATAAAGGGGAAAACCCATACCTTGGCCGATGGATTATCAAGGAGACTGCCGAGTAATAGCCCTTTAGAACGACGGTTACCGCCTACTGAAGAAAACCTCATGGATGAAGACAATGGTACACCCATCTTATTCAGAATGGGCAAAGGTGAGGATGATTATCCTTATGAATTCGAAGAATTCAAAGCCGATATCGACACCCAGGGTGGTTATTTAAATGCATTGGCTACTGATATCGATGACTTTGAACGAATGGTTCTTTGACGATATCATATGTTGATGGGGTTGTCCGGGAGAAATTGTCTTGGATAATGCTCCTCAAATGATAGCTCTCTTAAAATGGTTGGAAGACAAGTATGCCATCAGAGGTATTAGAATCTCACCATACAACTCGCAAGCCAATGGAAAGATAGAATGTGCTCCCTTTGATATTAGGCAAGCTCTTGTTAAAGCAACAGGAGGAGACTTAACAAAATGGTACTGGTTCTTGAAACCTGTGCTTTGGGCAGATAGAGTGACAGTTAGGAAGGGTCTTGGCTATTCTCCATACTTTATAGCACTAGGTGGAGAACCGATATTGCCACTTGCGAGTAACAGTTGCAAGAATGTTGTGCATGGCAAGTGTGCGCTCTCAAGATGGTCAGAAGGCAGAGCATTGCAACATGACAATGCTAGATCAATAGCAGAATGGTTCTTTGACGATATCATATGTCGATGGGGTTGTCCGGAAGAAATTTTCTCGGATAGTGCTCCTCAAATGATAGCTGTTTTAAAACGGTTGGAAGACAAATATGGCATCAGAGGAATTAGAATCTCACCATACAACTCTCAAGCCAATGGAAAGATAGAACATGCTCACTTTGATATTAGGCAAGCTCTTGTTAAAGCAACAGGAGCAGACTTAACAAAATGGTACTGGTTCTTGAAACCTGTGCTTTGGACAGATAGAGTGACAGTTAGGAAGGGTCTTGGCTGTTCTCCATACTTTATAGCACTAGGTGCAGAACCAATATTGCCACTAGATATTGTCGAATCAACTTGTTTGGTGAAGTTGCCAGATCAGGTGTTAACACTAGAAGAACTTATTGGATATTATGTTCAAGCCTTGGCTAAACATCGAATATATGTCGAGGATATGATCAAGAGAGTCGATGAAGAGAAGAGGAGAGAACTTAGGAAGTTCGAGAATATAGGAATGTCATCAAGGACTGGGACTTTAAACCTGGTACCTTGGTTCAAGTAAGGATACAAAGATTGAAAAGAGCCTTGACCGTAAAATGCTCCCTATATATATTGGTCCGCTGATTGTTATAAGGAGAACTAAAGGAGGTGCCTATATCCTAGCTGAAATGGATGGTGCAGTCCTGAGGGAAAAGGTAGCAGCGTTTAGAGTTTTGCCTCATCACGCAAGATATGAACTGATCTCACTGCCTCAGAACATTCATGACTTAATAGATTTGGACGCGGAACAGTTATGAGAAATGGTTGAGGAAGAAAACGGTAATGATGAACAACGGGACACTGGAAAAGACTTTGTCTTAATTTGCGAGTCCCTGAGTATAATGATAACGATGAGTTAATAGAAATCAACAAGGAGACAAATGTTTCTAAACCTGTAACTGCCGATATCAAGGGTCATACTTCCGATATCGACAGTAAGCCAGAAAGAAATGGTCCCCAAACAGGGTCAAAGAAAAAGCTGAAGTCCAAAAATCACTTGTATTAGCAATATCGACTATACACAGTTACAAAAAGACTTCAAACTGGCCATGCTGTCTAAGAACTAATGGCATGGGGATAAAGAGAGATGGTGTACCTACTGTACCATTTCGAAGTAATGTTCAGTCACAGTCACAGCCCAAAAAATCCGAGGCCGGTTTTAATTTTTTCTCGAGTTTTCAGATTTATTTTGGATTTATTTTTGACAAATTTTACCAAATCGATGAACATTACTTCGAAATGGTACAGTATATCTAGGCTCAGTAAAGTCACTAGCAGAACCTGCAACGTGGATATGTTTAGCGAGTTCCTGGTTCTGTTGCAGAACTGCGTTAGCTTTGTGAAAGACAGGAAAACTGGTATCCATTCCTGGAAGATCATGAAGATGCTTACAACAACTGCACAATTAGAACTGGAACAAGTGTTCTGGGGCAAAGAAACCAAATTAAATAGAACAGAAACCATATTGAGTAAGGAGAACGTACACTGCTAGCAACACGGCAAACTTTGGCTTCCTTGGAGTTGACTTTGGGAGGAGCATGAATGGAAACCTCAAGACCAGAGGCCATCTATAGTTGATGAAAGAGCAACGATCGATATTGGAACTAATGGGACGATATCGGACATACCTCAACATCACCTCCAGTTGGTTCTGTTTGAAAGTGATGACTTGTACTTCTTCCTCATCACTGTCATGAACAACTGCGGAAGATTTGACAGCCTAGAAAGAATGAGAATATGGAGGATATAAGTAACAATAGGAACTATACCTTTGGTACCCTTGCCTTTGGCAACGACAAGAGGAGGGGTAGTTAAACAACGATGAAACTGCTAAATGCCAGGAAAGGCATTGATGACACCAATGTCACTGTGAGCTACGGCTGCTTCAAGAGCTTTAAAACCCTCCTCGTACTCGGCTGCGGAGGCAGGACAGGCTTTGAACGGTTTGAAAGGGACATTGCTAGACTATGGGTAACAATATCGGGATTAGCTACAGCATAGATTGGAGATAATATCGAGGAAAAAGCGCTGTTGCTAGACTATGGGTAACAATATCGGGATTAGCTACAGCATAGATTGGAGATAATATCGAGGAAAAAGCACTAAGTGATTGACAAGATCCATCAGTTCTTGGAATCCTGCTTCTCGCACATATGGAGTACCGTAATAAGGAGAGTGGCTTGCTCAATCCATGGCTCTTTGTTAGCAATGGACCATTTGGAGGTATTCTGGTTGTTAACAGTAGAGGACATTGGAAGACAGTGATAGAATAAGTTGCGATGTTGATGGTTTGTGCCAATATTGGTGCTGGCTTTACATATATCACGAAAACTTAGTTTTGATCTGCCTATACCGGCAAGCCTGAATCAGGGATCATCGAGGGAAATGATTTTTTTAGTTTGGGAGAGAGGTGTACACAGATCTCCTTGATCGAACTCAGAAAGGGGACTTTTCACGAATTTTCTCGATATTTCTAGATTTTCCAACGGATCAGTTGGAGATTTTAGAAAGCTGTTAAAACAATCTGAAAAGTGGATATCAACAGAACTATAGCGTTGTATCAAACATGCGGAGACAGAACCAACCAGATCAAGTGCAATGTCAATCACTTACGAATTTGGCAGGCAAGGGCTGTACTTCTGATCTTCCATGCTTCCTGATCTTCTGATGGACAGACTCTATAGCTATTCAGTACTATTCATGGACTTGCCCTTGTTCTCGCTAGTATATGTACTTGTCACTGTTGTAGGTAGATCCCCAGCCTGTTCTCTTCTGTCTACACATGAGGCATACTGTAAGTAAAGAAACATAATACATCGTAGATGGTAAATGGAACAAATTTCAACACTCCCCCTCGCTAAATACTACGTAAGAAGTATGTAAGCGTAACTACTTTGTAAGTAAAAAATTTGACCCATCCAAGGTTTTTGGTGAACAGGTCGGCAGGGTTGTCGTTTCCGTCAATGAAAGGTACTTTGACTAGGCCGTTGATAACTTCGCAAATATAATGATACCGAATATCAATATGCTTAGAGCGGTGTTCATTTATTGGATTAGAGGCCATAAAAATTGAACCTTGGTTATCCCCATAAATAGGTATAGGTTCTAGATGGTAAACAATCTCTTTGAGTAAGGTAATGATCCAAACAACCTGGCGGCTACAATCAGAGAGTGCCATATACTCGGCCTCAGTAGAAGAGAGTGCTATCATCTTCTGAGCATGAGAAGTCCAAGTAAATATACCTTTGGCCATTTGTAAAAAGAAGCCAGTCTGGGAACGATGTGAGTTCGGGTCAGATGCCCAATCTAAATCGGTATGGGCTGATAAGCCTTGGGCAGAAGAACCATCATAAATGAGAGCATAGGAACGAGTTCAAACAAGGTAGCGGCAGATATACAGCACTTTATATAAGCGCTCCTTATATGGGTTGGCAGCAAATTGTGCCAATTTAGTCACAGCAAATGAGATGTCGGGTCGTGTGCCCAACATTATATAAAGCAAAGATCCAATGACCATCTGTAATCTCTGCCGAAGAATGGGATCGACTGGAGAGTCGTTTGGAAATGGCTGAAAGCCAGCAGGAAGTGGATTTTGCGCTGGTGTAGCGTTTTGCATGCCACAGCGTTCCATCACTTTGTTAAGGTAGGCACACTGATTTATTGCAATCTGGCTGCCTTTCTTGACGATCTGCATTCGGAGAAACTCCTTAGCATTGCCAAGATCCCTGCATTCCCATTTCTTCATAAACATCTCTTTCAGCTTATGAACTAAGGCTTTGTCCTTGCCACAAAATATGGCATCGTCAACATAGACAACGGCGATTACTTTTTTGCCAGTCTTAGATGTAAAAACAAATATGCCCGCATCGGAACTGATTCAGACGAAACCAAGTTCCTTCATATCTACATCTTGCAACGAAATTTCACTAAGTCCTTTTTCTCACGCGCTAGGGTCCTAAGCGGCGACGAAAAACGGCACCTGGAAATTGTATTTTTCGTCCGGGAACCTGATTTTTGCGTCACATGGTTGCGTGTTGCGTGTCGGATTTGCGTGTCAACATTTGCGTGTTGCGTGTTTGCGTGTTTGCGTGTTGCTGTGTATAACCATGTGATTCCCAGTAATCAAGCTAATAAATAAGGATATCACCCAGGATTTTGCAGCCGTATGTTGGGGTTTAGATGCTTTGGCATTCAATAAATAGCAGTAGTGTTTAGATGAATCTATAGTACTAATAAGTACTAAGTACATGCATAACTGCAATCTCTCGCATTACTGGTCCTAGGAAATGATCGACCGTCACGGCTGTGTGCCAAAGAATTTTAGCACATTTGCAAAAATAGAAGCAATTCGTCCTTTCCGCCTGTAACACCAAGTTCTCTCGGTGGCGGTAATCAGTACATCACTTGAAGTCAGACAAACTCTGCCACTGAGATACCCCGGGACCTTCCCAATCCCACCAGGCCAACCCCAAGGCTCACCGACTAAAGAAAGAACAAGAAAAATGGCCCGCACCGCAACGAGATCAGTGGAAACAAGTGAAAGACCCGTGGTATGACCCAGATGAAACTGAATAAAGTTTAAACACATACTAAGAAACAAGCGCAGGTAGAGTCGCGACGGGAAGACACACCAGAAGAAGAAACCATTGACAAACCGGACTCGAGACCAACCTTACCAATGCCCACTCAAAACCGGCGTACTGCCGTGCAACCCTCCTCAGCAGTGTAAAACCAGCACGCTGACACAGGCGCTCTCAACACCCAAACACATGACACGAACGTGACTCCTAGGCAACAGACCCCAACTGCAACTAGGAACCCTCTGGAAGTGGAGGGTGTTGCAGCAAGCATGCACGCTGCTAGTCAGGGAAACCGATCACAAAACCCCATCTCCCAAACCGAAAACGATGTAGATGAGCGAATGAGCGTAGTCGAAGAAGCCCTCCCAGACCCATTGACGATTGCTCAAGCGCCAACTGTCAGAAAGGGGGCAAACTTCCACAACCAAACCTCACGAAGAGGAGTAGAACCCACCCCAACGTCATCTGTCCAAACCGAGTTTACAGACAGTATTTTCCCGAAGGTTACCATTACCCACAAGCAGGCAATGATAGGCCACCATAAAATGACTGTCAACGCCGTGGAGGAGCACCCAGAGAAATATGTACAAATCATACCCCATAACTCGGGGTATGAATTCTTCATGACCTGCACGGGCGGCAGTGTTGCAAGTGCCATCTACAAATGGCTGAGCACCTGCAGTTTCGAAGGCGAGACGGAAGAAGAACAAGAATGGGAGCTATTCTCACCTTCTCCACCTAGCAACCCTCCTTCGACTTTTCCCCACAGCGCACCCCCATACACGGTCCTTGCCAAAGGACTGAGTGCACAAAGAAGAACCTGGATGCTCCACCAACAAACCTTTGCGGTATCCAAAACTCTAGCCTTCCACGTAACACCGGTAGACCCGACCATCGTTGGGACATGGCACCTGGGCAACTGGTAAAGACCTTCACGAGTCCCGGTCCGGTTAAACCGGGACCCGTTGCGCAGGTACCGGGGTGTCCCAAGGCCTGACCTGTGACCGGTTCAATACCCGTGGGAACCCGGTCATTGACCGGCCGGTCAAAACCTGCAGGTCTGCAGGTATACCTGCCAGACCTGCGTACACCGGTCAACAAAGGTACCGGCAAGTTTACTGGCAGGTACCGGTCAAAAACAAGATAAAAGCTTTCGAGAAAAGATATGGCCAACTATATTATGAAGGGAAAAGCATATTTACTTGTCTGTTGAAGCTACATTACTCTTTGTATTGTCCTGCCTACGAGTTTTTAAATCCTTGAAATGCTGTATCACAACCTCAGTCGGCACCAACCCTGCATCAAACCAAGAACGTAGTACCATCAAACAACGAAGAGTCTTGAACGATAAATTGTGGCGGCGTTTAGTAACCAGAAGTCCACCGTGTGAGAACAACCGCTCGACTGGGGTTGACGTAGCTATAAGAAAGCCAAATTAGACAAAGTAAACACTTAAAATACAAAGATATACTACCTGGTGCAGACAGAAAGTCCAGCCCCATGCGAGCAAGAGCACCACGGGCAGTGACCTTTTCACCTGGCTTTTCAATGCGAGAAGTCCAGAATTTGATAGGGTCTGTGTCGGCATCGATTGGACTGTTGAGGTATGCATCCAGTGCGTCATCAGTCTGATTCTGCCCGAACCCATCAATCCCTGCAAATAAGTCTTCATCTTCATCATCAGATACCTGTTGAAGAGTTTAGAAGAGTTTATTCACCAGACAGTCATGAACCAAAAACTCACAGTACTTGGTGCCGGCTTTGCAGTTGCATTGAAGGACTGGTCAATGAGAGGCACATAATGTGTCTCCCATTCTTCCCGGACTATCTGCCGTGCAGTGTCCTTCCAGTCCGATTCCCAGTTAGCCTGGTCAAAGTAAACGGTCTTGTATTTCGGGTGAAGTACTAGAAAGGCGATTTATCAATAACAAACTGAAATGTTAGAAAAATACTTACTCATACATATCTTATACATCTTAGAATCGTCAGTCCTAGCATAGTACTTGTTGGATATAGCTCGGGCATGGGCAGCAGCTGCCCGTATCACGTTACTTTTACTATCATCTTCAATGATAGTCTCTGCCTGGCGGGTGACCACGTCCATGATTGGGATGACCTCGGCCACCAGAGGACGATTGTCGGCAGAGATGCGCTTGGTCGCACGCGATGTCGTCTGCATAGACCAATGAGTTGTGAAAGAAATCGCAGATAAAGTACGAAGTACAAACCTTCAAGAAGGGCCTCATCTCTTCGAGAATAGCCCATTCCTCTGGAGTGGACCTAAGATGACCGAGAGTCTTTTTCCACTGTGTTTGCGAGGTCATTCGCTCGAGTGCACGCCTGAGCAACAATGCACGATCCACCACTTCGAACATTGTGTTCCATCGGGTTTCAACAGGGCGTATAATCTTCTTGGGGTCCATCTTCACATCTGTGCAGCAGCGTGCAAGACCATCTTGAATCGTTCCATTCTTGCGGGCCTTGATACCAATTTTCTGAGGCTAAACCTCAAGAAATCAGAACAAACTATCAAAATGCAAGAAGCGAAACCTACCTTCTTCACAGCCTGCTCGGCTGTCCACAATTCCTCTACAGTAAGGTACAATTCCTGCGTGTACATTACCAAATTAAGTAGAGCATGCGGACTAAGATGTAGTGAAGTCGAGTTGAGCTGGCCCGGTACCGGTTCAATTGTGTTCTTGAGGGAAAAGGGCTGAGCAGAACAATTCCATGAGGCATTAGCCAAATGGAATTCTATGAAGGGAGTGATCCAATCATAGAGTGAAGGGCGTTTGCCAATCACGTTGTACCGATAGGTGGTTGAGGAAAGCGGTGTGCATGTTGAGGGAAAAATGGCCGAGGTCCCAAATCCATAGGGCATTAGCCAAATGGAATACTACGAAAGGAGTTATCCAATCGTAGAGTGAAGGGCGTTTGCCAATCACATAGACCGATAGGTGGTCAAGGGAAGCAGTGTGGTTATGCGAAGAGGGAGGAGACAGAGGAGACGGAGAAGGGTGAGGACTCAGAAGACGTGTTGGTTGGTTCCAAACGTTTGTTTATTTGGCTACTCAAGACAGAGCCAAACAACCTCTTTTTCTCGGCTCAAGCCGGCTGATCTGGATTGTCGACCATCAGGGAATAGAAAGATAAAATAAAATGACTCACTATTCGTCGTTTCAGATGGCGAGTTGAAGGTGACGAGGAACAATATGTTGTTTCTTGTTATCTCGTAAGTTACTAATAAATGAAAGAAAGAAAATAAAACAACTGACTTTTCGTCGTTTTGCATGGTGAAATTCAGAAGTTCGACACCAGCGTTTTTTTCAATCGCAATCGCAACCACAATCGAAACTAAAATCGCAATCGAAACAGGCTATTTCAAAAGTGAAACTCTGTATTGCAACGGTGATGATGTATACTTTCAGTTTCAATTGACGTAGTTGCACTTCTGTTTCGATTTTGATTCCTGTTTCGGTTGCGATTTTGAGAAAATAAAATGACTTACTCGATGTTCCAGATGGCAAGTAATTCATTTTTTCTTGTCATCGGTCATAAGTTATAATCATGATAAAATGAGAGAAAGAAAAGAAAATGACTCACTCTTTGTTGTCTCGGTTCGGAAATGTTGAATGTAGCTCTATCGACTGCGAGACTTAATTGAACTCACTTCTGTCATATGGCATATATAGCGGATAGGTACCTGCTCGGTTCGGAAATGTTGGATGTCAAAAAAGAAAAGCTCTATCCACTGCGAGACCTAACTGAACTCACCTCTGTGTTGTATAGCATATAACGGGTAGGTAGTAGGTACCTGCTCGGTTCGGAAATGTTGGATGTCAAAAAAGAAAAGCTCACCGCGAGACCCAATTGAACTGACCTCTGAGATGTAATTGGAGAGATGTAAGCAAATAAAAAAATGCGGGGAGATCAAAAGAAGAAAAAAGATGAAATATAGCAAATACAGATTGATGAAGATAGCAGATGGTTAGATGACGAAAGAGGCATGCAAATGACATGCGTCGTAAAGCAGCAATAGAGAGGTAATAGACGGCATGGAGTTTTTTGAGTCCAGAAAAGAAGAGCAAGTAGTATCAAGAAACGACAAAGGTTTTGGAGAGAGCTGAAAACACAACCACTGACATACCGTGTCGGTGGTCGCTAAGACGAGAGCATCACTGACCAAAAAAAGGTGTCAACAACAGGTCAACCAAGAACCTAAAGCGGGCACACCCAACCCCAAGCTGTCAAAAAATCAAAAAAGTAGTCCGTTTAGGAAAGTGCAAACACGCACGTATGAAACACCGAAGGAACCGCCGAAGGGATAGGAATACTCTCCAACCAAAGGGCTTTAGCCAATTGGTACATTTTGAAGGAGTTTTCCGACAAAATTGACGTGAAGGGCTTGCGCCAATCACCAAGTAATGCCTACTAGGGAGAAACAGACCAGAGAGGAGGGGTGTAGCGGGTGGGAAGACGAGTTGAGATGAGAGTGGGCTGAGTTATGACACGTCCAAAACTTTAATGAGTTTTGACGCGTCACAACTTAATTTAATTTAATAATTAAAAACACGTGACGCGTCCAAAACTTTAATGATATTGATAATGAGTTTCGACGCGTCTGACTAAGCCATTCCAACTCTCTTCCAACCGTCATCTCAACTCCGTTCTCCTGTCCGCTACGCCCCCTCCTCTCGGATCTTCTCCTCCCTAGGCATTACTTTGTGATTGGCGCAAGCCCTTCACGCCAACTTTGTCGGAAAACTCCGTCAAAGTGTACCAATTGGCTAAAGCCCTTTGGTTGGAGAGTAATCCTATCCCTTCAGCGGTTCCTTTCGACTTTGATTGGAGTCTGGACGCGTCTGACTAAGCCCATTCCAACTCTCTCCCAACGGCGTCGTGACCGTCTCGTCCTTCTACCCGCTACGCCCCTCCGCTTTGGTCTGTTCGTCGTCTGTTCGTCCCTGTCCCTAGGCGTTACTTGGTGATTGGTGCAAGCCCTTCACGCCAACTTTGTCGGAAAACTCCTTCAAAGTGTACCAATTGGTGAAAGCCCTTTGGTTTCAGTCTGCTGCCTGCGTTTACTCATCTACACTCCCGTCAGCCCCAACACTTCTCAACGCTCAAGATCTCCCATACGCCTACCCTCTCCTCAGCCCTTTCACTTCTCAACGCTCAAGATGTCTTCTAGTACCTCGGGCACAACGGCTTTAGTTTCAGGTCCAGGTGGCTTTTGGGAACCGGATTTACGTGCGTTTAGATCGTTTCGCTAACTTATAATAGTGGTTTTAACATATGTTCTTTCAGCTTTGCTATCCTTCGACAGTCGGGTTGGCGCAACTATCGCGAACTCTGGAGTGTTCGTAACAACACGTTACACCCAACATGGACATGATCTATGCGCCGATCATTTACTGTCAGACCCGGATGCGCCGCCTCAGAAACTTTGCAAAGGACGACCCATGCTACTATCCCCAACCTTATTTTCACGAAATCGGCCATTTGGCCGTCATCCCTTGCCCACATGTCAACACCGATGATCCCTTTCATGTGGCCTGGCACATTCCCGGGGCGAGTGACTGGGGCTTGATCGATTCCAGTTTGCAGGGCCTGGGTCAACTGGATGACCACCTCTACGAAAAGTTCGACTCTTTGTGCTCACGCCTTTTTGGCATGATTGACACGCTTTCTGAGGACCTTCAAAAGGACCGGTACATTTGTCGAGAGAGAGACCAGCTTCGGAAATTGCTCGACCGGTTGACTATCCCTGCCTCACAGGAAGACTCCTTTTTACTCCTTTCCTGTGCCCGACGTGTCTTTCTCGAACTCTACGCTCGCCGGCGATGGTTAATAGAATTTCTTCCACGAAAGGAGCAGGTGACCAAAAATCACGTCGTCGACCCAAACATAATGGGTGCATTTACCGACAATCTCGACGTGGCGGATATGCTTTTTCGTATGGGTATTCCCTTATGGTTGGTAAGGCCCACTACCCTGCTTGCTTCTACTCGAATCGACAAAGTAGTGGCCCCTCTGGACGAGACGTTTGAGCACCATCTGCCGCTTCGTGCCCCTGGTCTGGAGCTGGATGTTAGTCACCGGGTTCCGGAGCATGAGCTCATCTACACCGGTCTTCCTGGGTCCTATAGGCGTTACTTGAAGATGGGTCTGTACGTGTACAAGCTATTTTCGTATCCCTCCTTGTTGGGTACATTTGGCACAACAGACGGTGTCACTCCGACTCAAGCACCTGCTACCAGCTCTCCCAGCATCTCATCAACTCCTAGTTCGTCTCAGGCAGGGTCGTCGTTGGGGTCATCGGCTGCTTCAGTTCTTCATGCAGTCGACGTGACCTCACAAGTAGAGGTGGTTGTTCCGGAGGTGAAGAAACAATCCAAAAGGCCATGTAAGGGTACTTTTTATTCGTTGATATAACTGTTTGACTGATTTAATTACAGACAACAGGCCAGGCAATAAATCAAAGCCTACAGTGGATGCGGAACGAAACAAGTTTGCGCCCATTGTACATCCCTTCTTTCCTAAACCGATACCAGCTTGGGGCAACGCGCAGCAGAAACTACTTGCTCTTTGGCGTCGAACAGGACCGTCGTTACTTGAAAACCCCCTTCCCGATCCGGCTCTTTTCATCTCGCCATCAAACGAAATTCGACTTTCTCTACTGTTAACTTGTTTGCGTGTGCGGCCTGTTTTCCTTTGGTCTCTCAGCTCCTCCTCCAGGCCCCGTCTTTTTACGAACAAAAAATGGCGGTCAATGCTTGAGGCGGCTGATGGATTGTCCGTCACAGGTAATGCAAGGGGTACTCGACGAGGTGAAATGCTGAAGGTACTTGTCGACATGGTTCAAGCATCGCAAGTGGCCGGGATACAGCTTGATGAAAGAAACATTGCGAATGCTCCGGCATTGTGGAAGGGTTTACTGGTGACCCCAGAGAATCATAACTTCAGAATTGTTTACGAGATTCTCTGGGAGTTATATGAAATTATCTTTCGCTATGAACTAATAACTCTCGATCGCAAACTAGTGCCAAAGCCGGAGGGAACAGGTGAAGAAAATGATAAAGCGATGCAGGAGTGGATGGATAGGGAGTGCATGTTGGATCGTTGTTGGTGTGGTCTGGCTTTCTCACCAGAGTCAGATGACAGAGGTCTTGGGTCAAGGTCTTTTAACCGAGGGTTGCCTCATGTCAAAGCCTTGTTCAACGTGGTACAGGCTTGGCCAGGTGAGAAACCGTTGCGATTGTCCGCATGCTTTCCCATCCGAGACCCTGCTTTGGAGTATGAAGTGGTTGTGCAGGAGGTCGAAGAGGATCTGGCTCATTACTATGTTCGCATGTTCGTGAAGGCCTTCCACAGACCAGCTACCATTCCCTGTCTTTATCTAGTTTCTTGAGTGTCTTTACCTACTAATACCTAGTTGCAGTTTCTTGTTGTTTGTTCTTTTTTTTCGTTATATTGCGTTGGCCGTTGACCGTTAGCGTTAGCCGTAATCTTTGTCTGGGTACTTATCGGACTTTATCTTCGTCTGGCTACTTACCGGACTTCACACAATATATGCATTTGGCATTCATCTTTTTGAGCAGTTCAAATTACGAACTGAACCAGTTCGAGTGGAATGGATAAAAAGGTAACAGATGCGAAGCAGGCCCCCTCAGCAAAGCGACGGACAACAAAACATTATCTGGTATGTCTCCATCTTGTTTATGAATCTGAGTTTAACATGTTTCATTATTGATAGATGGATTCTCACTGTCTTACAAACTGGCTTTTATTTGTGGAATTACCTTTCCACAACGTTACACTCTCTGTGAGTTCGGCAGTACAGGAAGATCTAAGAGTAAGTTGAAGAGTGAGTTGCTACTATTCAGCAGAATGTCGCTTACCCTTGCTCTGCTGACTTGACAGATTCGTTGTGTGGTTCACGAGTTGAATTTGAGGGTGCGTAGGGAGCTAGTCTTGAAGTGGGAACTTGAAAATCTCTCAGAGTCAGATGGCTCATGTTCGGATGTCACGGAGTCAGATTTCTAACGAGAGTAGCTGGACTGTGGGAACTGGTCAGACTAACCACACCACGTACCACATGAATGTAAATTTGATATGAGTTCCGGAAATTTGAAAATGGATTTGACTCACAGAAAAGTGACCCGGTCAGGCAGGTACCTGCCGGTTACTTGTGAGAAGTTGGACCCTGACCTGTGACTGGTCTGACCGGCAGGGAACAGGTACCGGGACTTGCAGGTAAAAAAACCGGCCGGTTTTCCCACGGGTATACTGGCAGGTACCTGTCTTTGACCGGGACTCGTGAAGGTCTTTAATCTCTAATTTAGCTATCAACCCAGACATACAACAATTTTATGAGAAGTCCCTAGCCTGGTCACAAAATAGCTGTGCCTATGATTCTGTGATAATGTTACTGTATCATCTTTACTTGAGTAGGAGGGAATGCTTTGATTATGAAAGTGCTCATAATACATCACTTATTTTTGGAGACCTTGCTGATGCCTTTAGATCCAGTTTAAGTAATTTAGATACATCAAGGGATATTCTAAGAAATGCACTTTGTAATTTGAGACCAGATAAATTCCGCATTGGTGAATATGCATCTGTTGAAGAAATAATTCATGAGATCCTTATGACAGATTTGGCATTTATTAAGGTGAAATGAGTATGTAGAAATGGCCATATACGTACAAATTGGATGAATCAAAGTATAGTCATGATGGAAACATTTTCTCAAGCTTACAGTTCTACACAGTCTTGGGTATCACAATAGAGAGGTTGCGCAGCGCCAACCATATGCCGTATGTGGCTTAGTCAGCGTGCGCGAGCTGTTCACTGCAAAATGCGTGCGCTGGCCAACCACAGGCTCAAACTCGACTTTTGCCTTCCGACTACTCAGTCACTTCAAGCTCAACAATCCTGACATTCTTTCATGGACCTGTAGGAAGTTAGGAACAGTTGGGATGCCGAAACTTGTGATTTGGATGAGGTTTTATAGGACTATGCGTGACAGATAACATTTTGTTGCCTTTGGTAAAAACCCGGTGCGTCATGGACTTTTCTTGTTCAAACGTGAGGCTAATGATGATTACAATTATATACAACCATTCTAGCCTAATGTCAAAGCAGAATCCAAACAAAATATGACCAGAATGTGATAATCCTCTCCGACCAGAAAGTTTTCTCTCTCATGATGCTCCTACCGTCTGGAAGAGACCACAAGCACCTCCATATTGAAGCAACAAACCAATTTTTCCATTTCTACATCCCGCACCATTCAGGTTCTACACTACTTCTCATAAACTTTTCCCAACCAGTTGGCACAGCATGTCCATGTTGTTCCACCTGTATCGTAACAAAGCAATCATATTACTTGCGCCTTTTGGTGTCAATACAGTCTAATTTATCCTTCACCTCATATCTAAGTCTTTATGATGTAGGTAGACCGTGCCATTTTCCTAATATACGCTGCGCACATATCTCGCAGTACACGACTCGCGCACGCTGACTAAGCCGCATACGGCATATGGTTGGCGCTGCGCAACCTCTCTAATAC
>ML179813.1:0-49054 GCA_004369135.1 Dendrothele bispora CBS 962.96 | reverse complement strand
GCTGACTTGGGTGTTCATCTGTACCATTCAGGTCGTCGATACGAGACGAAACCGGGATCCCCTTCATCCCCTGAACTCTCCGAGATATTAAAGGAGTTAAGATCAGGCCTCTCGGAATCTCTCAAAGTTCCCCTTTGTGAATCAAATGTGTTGCTTGACGTAAGATCTACGATGATCCGGAAGAACGAAGCAAGTATTCACTCGTGTTCGTACCTGTAAGAACTGCTAATTGAACCTCCTTCTAGTCTCTCATCGCCAATTGGATTTCGGATATCCTCCTTCATGCTTACGATGAATCTGTAAACTTGAAGGCCCGTGAAGGTGCTGACGGTGTCTTGTTCGGAACTGGTGCACTCCGTGGTGATTCTCAGTACGGACCTGGTAATGTTCATTTATCCTCCTATTCGAGGCGATCAAATTTAAAGGGATTTAGGCATAATCACATTGGGTAACATTATGGAAATATTACCTTTCCTAAATGTTACCGTATGCATCGAGATAGACGGTGCGACACTCTGGGATGCTCTCGAGAATGGCTTTTCGAAGTATCCTAGTGACGAAGGGTGTGTATTTATGTCAAAAAATTCATACCTCGAGTACACATACTAACTGTCACTCACTCATTCATCCAGACGTTTTCCAGCAATCTCTGGCTTCCGTGTCTCCTGGGACTCTCGTCGTGAACCAGGTCAACGTGTTCTCGGTATCTGGATGACCAAAGAAGTTGATGACGGTGATAACGGAACGCAACTTGTTGATGGAGAACCCGTTCAACGAACTAAAGACGGCAAAAAATATGCCATCGTAACCTTGGACTTTGATGCTCAAGGGAATGATGGATACACGATGCTGAAAGGGAGCAATTATTTGGTGGACAACGAGAATGGACAGATCCTGAGTACGCTTGTCAGGAAGTATCTCCTAGGTAAGATCTCTCCCTCTTCAAATTTCTTGTTTCGATTTCTCGAACTATGGGTTTTGATCAGTTTTTTGACAGGATCTCACTTCGTCAACCAAGTGACCCGTACGAGCGCCGACAACTCTTCTGCTATCGAGAACTTAAATGAAGATACAAAGAAAGCCATCAAACACGAACACCACCATCGTTGCCGTCATAAAAACCATCGTGATGTTGCAGCTGATGTCTCTCAGGAGGCTATTAGTGAGCCAGATTCTAAAGTTCATAAGCACGGCCAACAACGTCGATCTGGAGAGCATTACAAGATTCATTTGCATGTTGCTTGTACCGAACGTATGGATTGCGTTGATCCTGTCGATGGGAAGAAGTTCCGAAGACGTCATCATCCCCATGGACTTGAAGGCGTTGGTGTTCAAGAATTCGAACGGAAGCAAAGCGTCGATAAAGAGATCGTTAATCAACCTTCTGAAGAAGATTTATTGGTTATTTCACCTGTCATCGATGGGAGAATCCAAGATGAGGCTAGGAAATAGAAGGTGAAATTGTGTGTCGTTGTTAGTCTGGGATTTAAAAGTTGACACGGGTTTTTGAACGGATATGTGGGTAACAGTTCGACGGTCTCGACGTTCGATGTTGGAAATTAAAAAAGAGAAAATCAAACCCAATATGAACCCAAGGGGATGTGATTTGTATACATAGGTTTTAATGAAATACATACAATTCTTTAAATCTTTCTGTTTTCGACTTAGGCTGAGTTTCACGGGAACGACGACTTGTCAAAACACCTGACAACGTCGGGCGCGGGGCCTGAGACTTGTTTCTTTTTCCGACCATCGACAACCAAGCCGAGGCGTCGTCGACTTGGTATAAATGTCCATATTCAGTCCTCGGGATCGCAGCGCTCATGGGTCTCCATGGTGCATTCTGTCACTGTCCGGATGTCTAAGAGGGTGCTAACAATCGTGAGATGTGTAACATTTGAAGATCCTGCGGGAACTGCGAGCTAAAGTTGTTTCCATATTGCGCAGAAACAGAGTTAATTTTTGAGGATCAATTATAATTTATGCATATGTTTTTCTATCATGGGTTAGTGCCTGATTGGAACTTCGCGTGGGCACTCCTGGGCACTCTCGGGTTATCTCTGGTTATCTGTCACCTCGTATTTACTTCGCAGTCATTTAACTCCCATGCACTTACACAAGTATCACCATATGTATGGGCTTGAGTGCTTGGTTTAACTTTCACCTAATATCCCAATCCTCAGTGTGCTGCGATTGCGCAGATCGCGAGATGAGTTGCCAGTTGTAATTTGCGCCATTTGCAATTGCTCGATCTTCAAGGAATTACAAGACCCTGGATAAGCTTCGGTACATCCTGAAAAGAGCTGTAATAAGAGCTCTTTCGTGGCAGGGTCACAGAAAGAGTACGACGTTCGGTCATACGACTTAAAGGGGTGCAAATTCTCTTTCTCGTACGCTGTGCCTGGGACCTCGGAAGGAACGAAAGAGGGTGCCTCGTCGATCGGCGAGACTAGTATGAGCTTGCTGTTTTACAACAACTATATATGTATTGACCTGGGGGATGTTGAGTACGTGTGGTACTAACGAGACAGTAATTAACGATTAACGATCTCTATACTGTATTGGTGATCTCAGGCGTGTGCTGTGCAATTGATGCTATTTTGGGCAACACAACGCGTCCGCGATGCTGTCTCGTCGCTTCATCTTTCTATCATCTCAACTTCCACGATGCCATGTGCCGTCAGGCTGCTGTGGGCTGTTGTACCCATCTGCTAACTACGAAGGTGTTCGTTGTGGATGTTTCTATCTTTGATTCTCGGCCGTGTGTTACAGCTCTTTGAGATGGGAACGACGGTCTGACTCGAACGGACTCTATTTCGCAGCGTTTTTCCGACTTGATGCGTAATGCCCTCTTCTGAGCAGTCAAGGCCGTTTGCTCAGAAGCCGTAATCTGTATATAAACTCCCAGATTGCCTCAGGTGAGTATGACATTGAGTTGACATCATTTGCTATGACTGATAGATGAAGACTAATGATAGATAGATGAGTCCGCTGCTGTGTCGCTGTTTAAGCTGGGTCCAGTACGATGAATTGAGCTCGGGAGTGGTGAGGTTTGATATGTATGGAACTGTGGAGCACAAAACAGGGTATATTGGGGCTTCTGGTGGTAGCAATCGAAATGGAGGGAGAGAGGTGCAGTGTCCCTATGCGTACGGCGAGTTCAGAGAAGAGCATGATGGTCGAAAAAGCCAGCCTGGGTGATCATAACGCGAGGCATGAAATGTTTCACGAAGCGTGGAATCCAGGAGGCATGAATATTGGAAAACAAACATGTCGTTTTGCACGTTACTAGGCAAGTTTGGAATCACAGGATACCTATATCTGGACATGATTGACATCCTAACCAAACGCTCGTTTCGGTTACTAGTCGGAAATAGAGTGAGTCGCATGGATACACATCTGTTAACATAAACGGCCGGCCTCTCCCCAGTTAAATATCGAATGTATCCTTCCGCGTCACATATTTTCTTCATGCGCCCTCCATGCAGCCATCTTCCCCTCCTCACAAGATAAAACGCAAACCCGCTCCAAAGGTCGACGTTTCCGAGCGCTATCCTCCTCCAGACCCTTCCGACCCATTCCTCCCTCTCAGTGACCTGCGCGACAGATCCAAAACTTGCACGACATTCCAGCTTTATCCGGCGCAGCCGCCCAAACCCAGTCACTATAGACCACGTACTCATTCAAGTTCTTTCAGTAGTGTCCAGCTATACTCGGATGGCAACGCTACCCAATCTTTACTCTCGGATGCTGGTGAAGGAGAACAGGACGACAATCGCAGTATTCTGGCGACTGCGACAGACAGTGTACGTAAGAACGCGCACAAACGATCTAGCATGAACACATACACCGTCGTCACAGGTGAAGGGTTGGGAAGCACCTTTGACTCTGACGGCTTACGGTTACCAATGGGTTTTGATTTTGACCGTTGTCATTCCATCCATCCCGATCCTTTACCTCCCCCTTCCCCTGAAACACGTACATCGCCACTTCTTCCACATGTTCATTCTGCAGCGCTCGAAATGAGACCGGATTCCCGAAACTCTGCTAGTGGTCGGTTCACCAAGCTCTTTGGTCTCAAGGAGCCAACGAAGAAGAGGAGCAAGAATAGTCTAATGGACGTTTCTCCTACTTCACCTAGCGAGCCTTTTTCCCCCTTTATCATGGTTTCGTCAGAGACCAGGGAGATCGAGTCGAGACTTTCGTCATTGGGAGAGTCAAACTCTCAAGTTCGCTCACCGCACCGGAAGGCCGTGTCGGGAGCAGTTGGGCATGGAAAATCTGCGACTACCATCAAACGTACAAGGCGGATATCGAGCTCTTCGCTCACGTCTTCCTTGTACCTATCCGCTCCCTCTTCGCCAATTCGTTCGGATTATGAAACTTCTACCATCGCATCCGTGGGGTCCACGGGTTCTGTCACCGTAACTTCTCATCGTATGCAATCATCTTTCAGCCCCGCGATGTCTCATAGACTATCGCGTGATGGTAACAGCAGCAGCTCGGGATCGGGAGACGTGTCGACACCGCGAAGAGGTGGTGAACATAGGAGAAAGAAGTCTCGGAGTAGTAAGGAGAAGAGTGTCAACGTTCAAGTTCGTAGAGGTGGAAGAGAGGTCCAGTCCGAAACCGAGTCGGTCCCGAGAAACTGGCGGCGTCAGTTTGATTTGGAAGAGTCAGATATGGACTGTGAGTCCGACTATGTCAGTACAGGCAACGTGTTAAGCTCCAGGTCATCTGGGAAAAACGCCAAGCTTGTAGTAGTTCCTTCATTGGACACCTCTGGAGCGATCTCTCGTTCTCGTTCACTCAACTACTTTCAAAACCATTCACATTCTCCTTCATCGTCTTCGTCTTCTTCATCTCGTCCTACCTCGTGCTCGACTACCACTTCGATTTCCGCTTCCTCTTACATCTCCACCCCAACTACCACTCCCAGATCTTCCATTTCTCGTTCCCATTTCTGTCCTGGCAGTTCCACTAGTACCTCGAACCAACGACATACTTCTACGTCTAGTACTAGCACCATTCCTCTTGCTATCATCGTGACACCGCATAGTCCAATCAAACCCGAAACCAATCTAGACGTCCAAACAGAAAAGACGCTGTCGTCGTCGTCGCCGTCCCCTTCTTCCTCGTCAAATTCAAAGCAAAAGTCACCTCGAAAATCCCATTTCCCTACTCTTTCACCACCCAGTTCACCTCGTCATTCACCTCGTTCGCTTACTCAGAACCTTCCATCATCCGCGGCGGGGCCTCCTCCTTCTCCTTCTTCTCGTTCACCGACGAGAGTGTTTTCGGATAGCGTGGTGCCTACTTTTGCTGCGTTTCTTTCTAGGGAGAGTTTGGTTTCGGAGAATGGTGTTGGTTCTAGCACGATACAACAACAAATGGATGGGGATGAGAAGAAGAAGAAGAAGAAGGATTGGTCGCGGGAGAATTCGAAGCAGCGCGAACTGTCTACGGTTCATGCTAGTACCAACAAATCATTCGGGACGTCCACTAATGGACTTGGGTCTGGGCTTGGAGTCGGAGTTGGAGTCGATGATGACTGCCATAATGATAAAGAGAATGGAGGGAAGCAGCAGCAGCCGCAGCCGCTTCAGGAACAGAGGAAATCTGGATCGAAATTTACATGGGGAGTTAGGAAGATTTTGAGAGCGTTGAAGAGGGAGAAGGAGTATCATGATAATGGGAGAGAGAAGCGGGTTTCGTCTGCGCCTTCTACGTTGGGGAAGATTGGTAGTGCTGTGAATTTGTCGGAGGGATCTGGAGTTGGGAAGAATGGAACGTAAGTTTCTTGTTTTTTCGATTCTTCTGCATTGTATTTTCTTTTTTCTCGGTTTAGTTTACTGACTTCCTCTTGTTTTTTTACAGTCACGATGATGTTCAAGTTATCAGTCTTAACAAATACAACGACGACGACGTTTACTCGTCAGTCCCACCTTCGCCTTCTCATACAATTGGCACGTTTGTTCGGAACAATTCTTTACGGAAGAGTTCAGTGGCGTCTTTCATGTCCTCGTCGTCTTCTGGTGCGGTGGATTTACATGCTAGGCAATATAACAACAGTCGAGAGAGCGGCGTGTTGGAAGAGTCGATGGACGTGGTGGTGGCGGCGACGGCGGCGGAAATCGGCAGACCTAGTGAGAAAGGTGAAATCGATGAGATGAACATGACAGGTGTACAAATGACAGGAAGAGCTGTGTCAGTGGATGATGGTAGTAGTAACGATGTCGATGTGGATATGGTGATGATGGTTTCTACTGGTGAAGACGAGAGTCGGAGATGTAGTCCACCACGTCGGCCGATGAGTACGATTGAGAGTGAGGGAGAGTTTGATTTTGAGCAGCAGGAGGAGGATTTGGATGAGAGGAAGGATGAGCTTGGGGAGAAGGAGGAGGAGGAATCTCCTGATGTTTCTCAGCCTGTTTCTGTTTCTGTCGATGCCTCCCCCATCTCTATATCTGTTTCTACTTCAAAAGCGGATGTTCAAGATGTCGATGATGCGGAGTTGGACGCTCGGCTGTTTCATCGTCGCTATCGTCAGGCCTCTCGGTCTCCGCGGACAGACTCTGATCCTGAACAACACGTTGAGGCTGTAGATGGACCAGTGGTTGAGTTGGGTCACGCGTAAACGACGCTTTTGCGTGCGGTCTGCAGGCTTTGGTGGATGCTTTCTTTTTCTTTTTTTTTCTTCAAAATTTGTTTTCGAGTATCTATCTATCTATCCGGTTGTAACATTTAGTTGTAACACTAGCGAACTAACGATAAGTAAATGCATATTTACATATACATCTAGCCGTACTTTCCTTCGTTATATTCCTTTTTTTTCGTATACGTAGAATCAGTTGTGCGTCGTTCTGTCGTTCTAATGAAAATAAAACTACAATGTTTTCTAACTTGAATACTTTTTGGTCACTTTATTGGGATATACATACAAGCATACCCTCCGTAGCTATGCGTTACCTGTTACAGTTAGCATGGACCCCTCTTATTTCCAAAGGTCGACCCCAAGAGTTGCCCCAGAGTGCTGACCCCACAGAAACCCGGATCTAGAAGGTCAAGTTACGCTAGCACTTGGTCAGTAATCCAATGCTTTTCAATGAAGTAAGTACCTAAGATGAAATTCAGCCACAAAGAATGGATTTGAGCACGTAAAAACTGTTTGTAGTCCAGCAATGAATATGATACTATGTATGTATTGATAACGTTGAGCAGCCGTACAAACTGAGCCTCTTGGTCTGTGATGCACAAACTTAGGTATATAGAGGCAGAAAAGGAGAATTCGTGGTAAATGTAGATTGGAAGTTCGCTTTGGACAGGGAGTGAAACGTGGGACGCACGTGGGTCGTTTAGTAGTCGGGCGTCATTACCGGTACCGTACCATTTTAGACTTGCTTCGTTACAATGACCTCTCCCTCTAGACCTCTTAACATTCGTCCCAGTCCTCGACATCCAGACCTCAATGCAGACTCTTCTTCCTCTGTTCTCCCGGGCTCATTCGTGAGCGGAACTCCAGATCTTCGTGCTCTTCGTGCTCAGTATTCTGGTACTCCTCCCCGAGGCCTCGAGATTCCACCTCGTAACATTCCTTCACGCAGCGGAACTCCTGTCGTAGGATCACTTCCTTCTGGAAACGCATCTCCCGCTCCAATCCCAACTAATCTCCCGCCGGACTCTGGAGCCGACAGTCCAGCAAACCCACCAGTCGATTTGGATGACCTGCCTCCCGAAGAGAAAGCAAGAATTTTGAGGCGACATTTGGTCTCGAAAGAAGAAAGGGAGCGAGAATCCCAACAAGAAGGGGGTTCCAACGGTGAAGGCGAGGTGCCTACGCTCTCCCGGAGCTCGTCAGGGTCGAAAGGGTCGATTCCTCGTCTTGTCAGGGAGGACACGGAGCCCTTCCCCATACATTACAATGCACATGGTGCTGATGTTACGTGCGTGCCCAGTCTCCCTTTTCTGAACGCTGTCATGTTGACCCAAGCTCTTATCATAGACATGATATCTATAAATGGCATGCGAATACTCGTAGACAAGCAATTGCTAGACCTCGTTCAGTATCTTTCACTGGTTCAAATCAAACGCCTAACCCGGCATTCGAGCATATCCATGAGCCAGGAGGCTTTCGCCGCAATTACGTGTTGCTCAAAGCTAACGAGCAGGGCACTGAAGAACCTACGATACTGAACAACTTCATAGACTTCTTGTACCTTTTCGGGCACTATGTACGTCCGCTTTTTCTCCCATATAGAAGCGTTTCTTATCTTTTCCCGCCAGGCCGGTGAGGATTTAGAAGAAGACGAAGAATACAGCGAGGATGACGAACTTGAAAGAGGGTTCTCATCGCAACATGCCGGACCGTCTACGCTTGGCTCACAGTCTACCTTGACCCACCGCTTGCCGTCAGCAGGATTTGGAGAAACAGATCCGTTATTGCCTGGCAAGACTGATGACAGCCGGCGGTCACGGTCAAGATCAAGAAGAAGGGCGAACTCTGTCGGACCACATGGCAATGCTACGGTATTACAAGCCGTGTTGATGGTGCGTTAAGTCACTCTTAACGATAGGTGAAACCACTGAGAATATCTTGTTCAGTTACTGAAAGGTTTTGTGGGCACCGGTGTCTTGTTCTTAGGCAAGGCGTAAGTATTGATTTGGTCCTTTAACTCGCGTACTGAAACCATATCGTTCCATTCTAGCTTTTTCAACGGCGGAATTCTCTTCTCTGCCCTTCTCTTCATCTTTATCGCTATAGTCTCTCTTCATTCTTTCCTACTGTTGGTCCGCGCCAAGCTCGTAGTTCCCGGTTCCTTCGGAGGTTAGTCTGCTATAATCAATACATACGTTAACGTACTAACAGCTTGCTTGTCAGACATCGGTGGTCATCTCTATGGCCCTTGGATGCGTCATCTCATCCTCACGTCCATTGTGATCTCTCAAATTGGTTTCGTTGGCGCCTACATCATCTTCGTCTCGGAGAATTTACAAGCATTCGTACTCGGAGTTACAAACTGTGTACAGGTGGTGTCCGTCAGATGGTTCATCCTGATACAATGCATTATCTTCCTTCCGTTGAGTTTGATTCGAGACATCGTAAAGTTGAGCACGACCGCGTTGGTTGCGGACGCTTTCATCCTTGCGGGTTTGGTGTATATCTTTTCAAGCGAATTCTCGCTTATCGGGAATAGAGGGACAAGAGAGGTGGCTTTGTTCAATCCTAAGGATTTCTCACTCTTTGTCGGGTAAAGTTTTTTCCCTTTTCTTTTGGAAGCTTCTCATTTTTTCTGACGGTGTAATTCGTTATAGCACTGCTGTGTTCTCTTTTGAGGGTATTGGACTGGTAAATCAACTGCTTCACTGGCTCGATTCGATCCTTATTAATCTTACTTTTTCTTGACTATCACGGCGCCGTAGATCATTCCTATCACCGATTCTATGCGGGAACCCAGGAAATTCCCCAAGGTTCTGACGGGTGTCATGGCCTTCTTGCTGTGTATGTGTTGTTGTTCATTCTAATCTCTACCTTCTTTTTTTCACATTTATAACAATTATATATTCGTTGGTTTGTAGTGCTTTTCGGCGGGTCCGGTGTCCTGGCATATCTGACGTTCGGTTCCGAGATTAACACGAATGTGTTGGTCAATTTGAACCCTTCTAGCAAGATGGTCCAAGCTGTATGTACCCTGTTTTTTTTTTGTCTTTTAGATTCCCATTTCCGGTTTCATTTCATGTTCATCCCCTTTTCTAGGTACAATTCCTCTATTCCATGGCAATTCTGCTTTCGGTGCCGTTACAGCTCTTCCCGGCCGTAAGGATCATGGAGAATGGGCTGTTCACTCGAAGTGGAAAAGCCGATATGCGGGTCAAGTGGACGAAGAACTTTTTCAGGTTTGCGATTGTGATTGTAACGGGACTTATTGCTGTTGCGGGCGCAAAGGATTTGGACAAGTTTGTAGCACTGGTTGGATGCTTTGCTTGGTGAGTACATGCCGACAAATCTCGTCGTTGTTTGTTGGTGGGGGCAAAAGTGTCTGATTTTAACTCCCAAAAGTGTGCCGCTGTGCTATGTTTATCCTGCAATGTTGCACTACAAGGCTTGCGCTAGGACGAAGAAACAGAAGGCGGGAGACATTGCGATGATTGTGTTTGGGTTGATTGTTGCTGCATATACTACTGTACAGACTATCAAGGTTAGTGTTGATGTCTTTTGTTGGTATCATGCCACCTTTTGATGTGCTTGGGCGCTCATGTTCGGTTTTTTTTTTTTGATCATTAGCTCATGGCCGAACCTGCCCCTGGCGGTTCTCCAGCGATTGGTGCTTGCGAACTTTGATAGAGGGACCTGTTGGAGAAAGTTGGCATACATTACTCTACTCACGTATACATCTCTCAAGTTTAAATAAGCTACAGACCTATGTAGAGCATTATTTTTGCATAGTTTTTTTTCTTTCGCAATTTTTGCAATTTTATGTATTTACAAGCAATCTATTTTTTTGGAGCTTTCGTTTTTGACGGAACTATTCTTGAACATGAGCCTATTAGGCGATATCTATTGTGTGCGCGCACCACGCGGTGTGTTTTGTGGGGGAGCATATTGTTCTTTGTGATATCACACAAGTGACTTGGAGTCGGCCCAGGCCATTCTTAGCTCTGAACTTTCAACCTTGACACCCACCATCAATCTTCAACCCCCTCCACTGTTTCGCCACTCATTCCAGTACTCTACCTTCAACCATTCTGCTTCATAGTTCTCAAATCCTACACTTCATCCCTCCCCCAACAAAACAAGTTCGACTAATTCCTAATCATTACCTTATGGCTTCAACAACTCAGAACACGGCAAAATCAAATACCAACAGAAACAGTGGAAAAGGAAAGGGCAAGAACCGTTCCAAGCAAGCTCAGGAAGCTTCAATCTCTCAATATCATCTGGACTTGGCTGCTGAATATCTTCAATTGACTCTGTGAGTCCTTTTTTTTGCTACGTAGCGCCGGACGACACCCAGTGTGCATTGTGGTTTCTTTTTACTTCTTATCTTCTTACCCCCACCCCCGATAGGTATAAAGATGCTCTTAGATGTGCCAATCGTGCACTGGAATTGGATCCAAAACTCCTTCTGGCAAGGATTAGACGGGGAATAGCGAGGAAAAACTTGGGTTTGTTGGATGCTGCCTTGGCAGGTATGTGTGTGTGTCCGTTGCTTTTTCACCAGAGTGTTACCAGTGTGTTCTGACGTACAAATTTTGCTTTGATTCCAATCCTCGTGGTTTTTTTAGACTTCGACACGGTCCTTTCTATCGATTCTTCATTCACCAAAGCTCGTGAATCGAGAGAGGAAATACTTCTCGCGAAACAGAAAGGTCGCGAGGAATGTGTCAAAACACCAACGGCTCCGACACAAAACCGGAACGAGGTTACAACGAGGCCTCCCGAGGATACTACTAACCATCACGACGACGACAATAACGACGACGACGACGAGAATGACCGTAACGACACCACCAAAGATGACGAATCGACGTCGGGCGGTAGTGACAGAGACTTTGACTCCGACTCTGACGATGAAGATGCCGATATCATGGTTAACTCGGAAACCCCCTGCAGCTCCTTTGAAAGAGAAAAATCTTCCGATATTATTGACTACACCACACCTCATTATGACGCTTCACCTGCTTCGCCAACCAGATCGAGTGACGCGAACAAGGCTGAGAACGAGTTAGATCACATCGGGAATAATAAAACCGCATGTCGTTTTTACAACCACAACGGTTGTAATCGCAGTACTGCCTGTGCGTTCTCGCATGCACCGGATTCCAAGAGCGTCAGAGACGAGCAGTGAGTTCTTTTTGGAACGGTTTTCCGCAGTCATTGACGTCGTTCTGAATTTTTTTTACCTTCGTACTCAGTGGGAAAAACGTTTGCCTCTATTTTCTTATTGACAAATGCAAATGGGACAACCAGAGCTGTATATATTCGCATTCCAAAACTTTCCTGAGCGCTTCGGTCTCTCCAATCTCTGCTTCTCCCGATACCTCTACTGTCATACCTCCGTCTTTCACACTTTCTGCGTCATTTGCACCGCTTTCTTCCTCGGCTCCTACCACCCGTCCTCCAGACGGAGATCCCCAAGGGTGGTGGAACGATCCTGAGGCTTCAGCTCGGGTTCGCGAACTTGTACTGAGAAGAGATGAAACCGCGCGTCTCGCTCATGAAGCCCGCGTCGCTTCCTTCGACGCTCGTGGCAAAAACAAACGCTCAAAGAAAGGTCCTCGGAATTCCAAAATGACAGCAACGACAGCGACAGCAAATCCTGCTGCGCCTGTACTTCCTCGGCATCTGGATACGCTGTTTAGCTCCTTGCGAACGAGATATTACAACGGTTCAGATTTCGACGATTCGGAGTATTCGTTTGATACGGATATCGAGGAAGAGTCGCAAATGGAACAGAGGTACCTGAATGGCGGTTTCACTGACGACGAGGTGATGGAACTTTTATGTCAGGGCGTCAAACCATGGGATGATGATGCCGACGTGAGTTTTTTTTGCTTGATAGGCAAATTTGAGGGTATTAATGTGATTTTTTTTTCTTACCCCAGATGGTGCTTGCTGCTCTTTCTGGTGATTATTGGTAGTCAGAAGAGATCCGTTTTGACATAGAAGACACACTACAACTATACCCCCTTGAATGGTTTAGTTTTGAAATTATGTATCTTAATATGTTTGACCTGTAGCTTGATGTCTATCCTTAGTGTATGTTTTCAGTGTGTAATAATTGTGATTTTCTTTTTTTTTTTTTTTGATGAGATCTGGGTATGTCGGGGTGATACAAAGCTATGTCTTATTCTGGACGGAGAAGGGTAATTCGAAGAGATCAAAAGTCGATAGATCTTGGGAAAAACGGCCATTCCATTGAGCTTAGAATCTTTCGATAGCCCTAGACTGAGAGCTCCAGTACTCAAAGTATTGTACCAGAGATTTTTCTACGCATCTGAATATACTTATTTTTCTTTAAGCCTGTTTTCATTTCTCCATATCCCTGTTTCATTTACGTAGGGCCTCCCATTACAGATGTGGTCCGAAATTGAATATCAAAAGGAAACCATTCCTTTCCAAGGTTCCCCATGTAGCGTACATATATCTACACTGACTCGGCCAAAATTGATTTCACCCCCTACCAAGGGTAAAAGATCCCAGCCCGATTACAGTATCGGCCACGACCGAATCCCTCTGTTTGAGTGGTTTCCCCTCCACTACTGCTCACATTTCATGAACAACGCAAGTGAATGACCTTCAATAATGCCAGCAGCTTAGAATAGACCGCATCTGCAACGTGGAATTTTGAGTGCTTTTATTTAGTACAAAACAATCCAAATTTATTTAGGCCCCAGAAAAATCTTTACCAATGTCGAGTCCGAGCTATGGTCAATGCTGATTCATGCAGCCTGTCACATCGTTTTTTATTAGTTGGACCAACGTATTTACGCGTTGCAGCGGTCTAATATCCCGAAGATGGATTTCTCGGAGATATTTCCTTTTTTGGGGTAAAATCATTTATTGGCCGTCAGCGTATGATTCGGCTCGATTCTGTCAACGAGTCGATTTTTTGAGCCGAGTCTTGTTATTGACTCGCGACTCTATTGACTTTTGACTCCAGCTCGACTTCAACCTCAAGTAATTTGCCGTCTAAGTATTCATTTTTCGGCTGTTTTTTACACTGAGAGACCGCCGGCTTGGACCACCTGCCTCGATTAGTTTGCCGTTATTCATTTTTCGGCTGTTTTTTATTTGCGTAATGATAAGTTCAACTCCTATGTAGAACTAATTAAGAGAGCGACTCGAGCGACTCCGAGTCGGAGCGAGTCGAAAAATAAAGCTTAAAGACTCGACTCTGGAGTCACTGGCATTTTGAGCCGGAGTCAACTGGAATCGAGCCAAACTGAGCCGAAGTAGCGTCTTAACATCAACTGCTGACTAAACTTAACTACGTCTCTTCTAGTACACGTACACAAACTTCCGACTTGCGAACGTCTGCAGTAAAGCCTGACATCAAGGTAACTTGGACGAGCCTCCAAGTATCATCTATGGTCCTGCGGACTCATTGCAGAGGTTGTCATTCGACTATACTCAATATACTGGTATACGTCAGCCTTCGAGCCTAGGCATTGGCGCAACATTGCCTCTGACGGCTTGGCGCTCGTCTTTTTCTGAAACAACTTCCACCCCATATTCTTTGAGTAGACTGGAGACGTACTTGATATCAACTTCTTGAACGCCTTTAGGCAAACTGAAGCCACCTCCGAGAGTGATCGGGGCGATCTAGATATGTGCCACCTTCGTTTGCTTGACTAAATTATGCAAGTAACCCCGAGGTTTTCTCGGTCTTTCAGTAATACCCTGCAGCCGAGTTGGTCGTGGTCTGTGACGGTGTCGGCGATGTAGCTAACGACCCGAGGTTGTGAGTCCTTTTCGCCCATCCTCAGGAGTCATCCCTTACTTAACGCGTTCCAGGAGTGGGACTTTGCGGGGCATCTGACATTAATATCTTCTAGATACGTAAAGGGCAAATTGTAACTGTGTCCGATGCTCGTATGCATCATTGCAGTGAGCCCGAGTTGGCATGCGTAGATTTCCGTCTGGTCGTCGGATATATCTTATGATACGGTGGGCAAACTCGTAGGCATTACTAGCGATTTATGTGAATCAAAATTTTCTAGGGTCTAGACCGATTGGATGGAGAACGAGATACGAACTTGACCGTGATCAGATAACCCCTCCAGCTAGTGGTTCTTTTCGCAGGAAATTACGTGGATATTCTGTTCCCCAGTGCCACAAATGTATGAAGCTTAATGGAAGTGACGGTGTCCAGGGCCCTAATTGTTGTAACACTAGAACATACATGATGGCGGGGCAAATGTTTCGGCATTGAGACAGTAGCGAGATCAGCTCAAAGTTTGCTCCAGAGCACTGTGTGTCTAGCTGGGAAGAGATATATCTTCTCTGGGTGTCTCATGATTTCTCTGGTACCTCGTGTTCATGATTCTGCCGGTGGCGACCCGAACCTCGAGAAGCATGCAAAATCTGCTCTTATAGACGGACTACTTCTGCTCAGCTCCTCCCACCCCCGTGTTGACATCGAAATTCCCCGCGCCGTTGGCTATAGTCACCCTACCCTGACATAACCTGTCACCTCGCCCATTTCAAAATTAATCGGTGTTATCTGTTTCAAGTCTTATCTGTCGTCACAAGTACGACGTTGTCAAGGGGCCATGTATAAGTGTCGAACGAGGGTACTTCAACTCCTTCCAAGCTGAAATCGGTACCAGTTTGTCGGATATAACGGCCTCACCCAGTCATTGAACAAAACGGAGTACTTAGCACGGATCGATTTCTTTACGTGGAGGGTGTGAGAGAATCTTATTTTGACGTGGTATGCCTATTAGCGCTCGATCCTGCTTATGCATCTCAGTTCTGCTGCCTTATTGTGTATTGTCAGTATTACTGATGAACAGCATTTCTGAAGAGTGGGTAACTCCTTCAGATCACTTAACAGCTTGTATTGCAATACTCCCAGTCGGCTAGCTGAGGTGAACACAAAACTCTCTCTGTCCTGGTTCATTCTTAATCGTTTCCTCCCCCTCCTCTCAATCATGTCATCTTATATGGACTCGGTCACTGTTTGGGAAGAAAGCTCTGGAAGGTGAGCTCTATCATCCATGGCATGTTTTACCTCCATGTTACTCAAGTATCCTTTGACACTGGTACTAGCCCAATATCGATCCTTGAAACATCCGACTCGCTTGGGACTACGAATGATGGTATTGTCAACGTTGACCATCCTAATGGTCATAATTCCGAATTCTTGACGAGCCACGACGAGTCACTACCCTTCAGTTCCTTTTCCTTCGGCTCAGGCTGGCTACTACAACTAGCAGAGCATCCGCATCTCTTCGATAATGCCAACTTCCCAGACCCTGGAGTTCAGCATTTGGCTCTCTGTAATGACCAGTCTCCAAGCACGAGCAACACTGAAAGCTTCAACCCAGGTTATAGCTTTCCGCTCCAGGATCCGTTCAAATGGTCCGAACGTCATAGCTGTGGTTTACCTTCTTATAACCGCCGTTATCATCACCGTGACAAACATGAACCGAACCCGAGTGCCACTCAGAAGTCCACACAGTCACTCTCCCTTTTCGTTTCAGACCAGTCTCTTCGTTGCGAAGACATACGTTCATCGACAGACCCTTCGTCTGCTATCGGCTCTTCGAGTTACACTGTTGCACAGGCGGATGCCGATCTGTCTGGTGGTAATTGGAAGGCATGTGTGTCTACACAGGCGACTATCGAGGCGGCGAATAGGAGACGCAAATCGAGAAACAAAAAGCTTTTCTTTTGCTCCCACTGTGGCAGGAACTTCACTGCCAGCCACAATCTTAAGCGTATGTGGCAATATCATTTTTACCTGTCGTTCGGGAAATCTAATACGAAGTAACAGTCCATATCGATTCACATCTTGGGATCAGAAATTACCCTTGCAAATGGTGCGATCAACGCTTCACTGCGCCTTGCACACGGAAAAGACACGAAGGGACTTGCAAAAGCGCTTCGACATCTACCGGATGCTGAACTCCGCTCTTAGGGGATATTGTGGAAGAGCTACTTTGTAATTAGCGGGTTCTGATGATCAATTGAGAAACCCGATTCTCTTAACACAACATCCAATTGGCTCATTTATCAGAGATCTACCGAGCAACAACTTACTTTCATGTGCTATCTTCACAATGAAGTCTGATGTTCCTCTATCAGAAACTTCGATGGGTACCAAATAAAGAACACATCCCATTCTACACTGTGCCACCTTCATTAATCTGTATATCAGAATGTGAGCTGGTGTTGAATGTCTCCCATATATGTATGAAGGAATAGAGCCGTCGCTTCGCGCGGCAGATACGAGGCCGTAAAACTGATTTCACATGCCCGTCAGGTACAAGTGTCGGGAATGGAGAAAGCCGTACGGTGCGGCAGCATCGGCATGACATCACATACCAAATGGGTTTGCCCACAACCAGCCAGCCAACCGAAGGTCAGTAAGGACGAGTCCTCATAAATTCGGCCTCGTAATGTATAACGTCCAGACCCGGCGGCCACTTTTAACTTGTAATTCGAAAGATGTATTCTTTCTCGGCCCGGATATTCAACTGCTTCACCAATAGAAAGCAGTGATATAAGATGAAACATGTCATCTGGGTTCAAAATCTTGATATCTTACAAGAGGTATTGAATCAAAAACAATGACAAGTTTTCGATCATTGCATCGGATGCAGTCTATTAACGCGGTACGTGAGCAGGTCAAGTCAATCAAGCTGACCAGGTCTTAATAGAGGTGGTTAGCAACGCGGTTTCGGAGTAAACCGAGCAGTAACCGGTTAAATTCTGAGTCCCATAACATATTGAGTTGGTCCATCCCCTTCTTCCCTCTTCTTCCGTTCTGGTAAATTGCTCGTAAATATATAATAAAAGACGGAATATGAGGCTACGGAGCTTGGGATGGACGGATGAAAATGGGAGACAGTAGAAGACGGTTTATTTTGAAGCGACAAACAAAGAAAAATTGCGTGTCGGATTTCTCCAAAGGCCTTTGCTAACCACCTCTAATTATGCAAGTCGGGTGCTTATTTTGGCGGGGAATTGTAAGCCCGGCAAGCGAGCAATTAAATATGTAGAGCCTTTCCATGATGTATGGCACAAGTGAATCTCTTGTTATTTATTTATTTAATCATTTATTTACATGAAAGGCACCTCGGGACTCGAGCTTTCATGGACAGTGTTATGAGACAAAACACTGCACATTCTTAACAACAAGCCGAAAAGCCGGTCAGGCCGAATTTGTGGATCATGGACTTTACGATGACCTTCTCACTCGGTCCGAGCAGGTTGACTGTTCGGCCTCGTGCTTACCACGCTTCGCGATGGTCGAATTTCTTTTACACGTCGCAATCGTTGCGCACAGATTGGAAAGAAGTACATGGCTTTTGCCGGGGATCTGTTCTATCTAGTTTTCCTGCGACAACTTGAACCCTGCATTTTGACGTAGAGGCACCACACACAACTATCCCCCTCAAATGGTTTAGTTCTGAAATTATGTTTAAGTTTGAACTGTGGCTTGCTTCATGTCCATAATCAGTGTATGTTTCTAATATGTGTGTATGTAATAATTGGGGTTATTTTAGTGAGATCTGGGGTATGTCAGGAAGTAATTATTACTTATTCTGGACAGAGAAGTGACATGATCCCGAAATAGTATATGAAAGGAAAACCATTTCAAGTGCCACGTAGGAGGAAGTGTTTAGGATGCTCGGTGTCAGTCACCAACTGCTAACTAAACTTCACTACATCTCTTCTACACGTCATATACAACGAAACTTTCCGCTCGCAAGTGACTCAACGCCTTCAAGTTTATAGCCTGATATCAAAGTAACTTGGACGATTCTGCTCAAAGTTCTCTTCTGATCATCTGTGGTTGGAAGTCCGGCAGAGGAAGTTGTCACTGACAGCTATACTCAATATACTGGTAAGTATACTACGTCTGGCATCGCACAACGACAATGTCTGAATATTAACAGCCAGAACCGATTATATATTTCTAGTACTAACCCTTTGACTGCATATGCTCCAACTAGCTATAGGTCGAAGACGGATTAGACTCAATCATATCAACTTCCTGAGCGCCTTTAGACAAGTTCGAGGTTGATTCTATAACCGGAGAGCCATTGGATCGATCTAGGTGTGTGCCACCATCGTGCCGTTGGTAGTACGTGTACCGTTTACTTGATCAAATTATGTGATTAAGTACCTTGAATCATCCCTCAAGTCCGTTGGCGCCTCAGTACCCAACGATACCCTTAGCTAGGCTGCATGTGTGCGACAGCGAGTTGGCGGTGTAGCAAGTTAGATTTACGCAAACGGTCTGAGGCTATGTGTCCTTTTCGCCCCATTTCCAGAGCGGGACCTTTAGCGAAGCATCCTTCTGAATACGTAAAGGGTAAAATTGTAATTGTATTTGATGCTCGCCCGCCTGACCCTAAGTAGCGTTCTAAGATCATTACAATGACAGTGGAGTGGGGGGCCCAAGAATCTTGATTTGCTATACGTAGATTTCAGTCTTTCCGTCGGATGACGATACGCGATACCTATGATATGGTGGAGTATTACCAGCCATTTGAAAATGCCACTATGAACAAAAACTTCCAGGGTCCGGATAACAAGGTACCGAAGGGTACTATGACTAAATTTGAACCTTGTTTATGCATCCAGGGAGTAATTTTCGCGGGAGGCTGAATGGATATTCTTTTTCCCAGTGCCACAAATGGCTGAAGTGACATTATGAGGGTAACACTTTGTACCTACATCGCGGGGCAGGCCTTCAGCCTTGAGATAGTAGCAATGTCCGTTTAAGTTCATCTCAGAGTGCCGTGTGTCTGGGAGAAATGACAGAGGAAGACGTCGTCTTTCTTCTCTGGGTGGTGTTTGACACCTCATGTTCATGATTCTGCCGGTGGCGAGCCTGAAGAACCCAGCAACCTGTTCTTATAAGCAAAGCATTTCTGTTTAGCCCCTCCCACTTCTCATATTGCCCTCGACATTTCCTATGCCTCTGTCTACAGTCGCCCTACTGGCTGACATGACCTCACCCATTTCAAATAACCGATATTATCTCTTCCGACTCGTGTCTGCCCGCATTGCTGCAACGTCGTCAAGGAGTCATGTATGCGTGTCGAGCGATAAGTACTTCCAATCTGAAATCGGTACCGCCTCTTCGGATATAACGGCCTCACTGATTGATTGACGAAACGGAGCACAACGGAGGATAGGACCTGTAGTGTGAGAGAATCTTTACTTTGACGTCCTGTTAAGCGCTATACTCCTCCGGCCTTGGCCATCTCAGCACTTCTGCTGCTTTAATGTCAGTATACTCACGAACTATTAGGATGAACAGCATTAATCAAGGGTCGATGACTCCTTCAGAGCAAGGCTTTACAGCTGCCAGATGTATTGCTTGCCATTACGAGTATTCAGCTGGCTGGAGTGTATACAAAGCTCTCTGTCCTGATTTCACTTCTTGCTTGTTTTTGTCCCGTCCTCCCCTAGATCTTCTATGAACCCGGTTACTGTTTGGGAAGGAAGCTCTGAAAGGTGAGCTCTATCACGTATGGCAGCTTCGTAGTACCTCCATGTTACTTAAGTGTCTTCTGACACTAGCCCAGTACCTATCCTTGAGACATCCGACTCGTTCGGGACCACAAGTGATGGTACCGCCAACGTCGAGCATCCTCAATTCTTGACGAGCCACAGCGAGCCACTACTTTTCGATTCCTTTCCCTTCGATTTGGGCTGGCCGGCAGAGCTAGTGCAATCTCTAACAGAGCGTCCCCATTCCTTCGATAATGCCGGCCTCTCGGACCTTGGTAATCAGCGTTTGACGACCTACAACGACCAACCTTCAAACACGAACAACACTGAAAGTCTCAACCCAGATTGTAACTCGCCGCTCCAGGATCCATTAGCATGGCTCGAACGTCATAGCTGTAGTTCGCCGTATTATGACCGCCATCATGATCACGAATACGAACACAGTCTGGGTGCCACTGGGAAGTACATGCGGTTACCCTCCCTTTCAATCCCAGACCAGTCTGTTCATTACGAAGGCATACATTCATCGACGGGCTCTTCGTCTACTATCGGCTGTTTGAATTCGGCTGTTACCCTCGTGGACACTGATTTGTCTGGCGGTGGTTGGAAGAAATGTGTGTCTACACCGGCGACTATCGAGGCGGCTAATAGGAGACGCAAATCAAGGAACAAAAAGTTTTTCTTTTGTCCCCACTGCGGCAGGGACTTTACAGCCAACCACAATCTTAAGCGTATGTGGCCATATCTTTTTACCTACCGTTCGGAAAATCTAATGCGAAGTAACAGTCCATATCGATTCACACTTCGGGATCAGAAAGTACCCTTGTAAATGGTGTCGTCGCCGCTTCACTGCGCCTTATACGCGGAAAAGGCACGAAAGAATCTGTGGAAATGCTTCGGTTCGAGATGGATGCTGAGCAGAGCTCTTAGTGACTATTGTGAAATATACTATCTACTAGTATTTCAAAATACTTTGTAATTAGCGGGTTCTCGCTTCTCATTCACATCAGTGTTATGCTCACAATGAAGTCTGACGTTCCACTATCAGAAATTCTCATAAGCATCGAATCAAGAATATTCACATCTCATTCCACACTGGGCACTGTGCCATAAATAACAAAGTTCGAGCCTGTGTGTAGATGTGACTCAGAATGTGAACTGGTGCTAGTAGTTACTTTTTCCCCACATACATCGAGACCCGTTCTCACCACCGATTTCAAACTTGTAATCCAAGAATTTAAATTTATGTCCGAGGTTCTTCCTTCACCTGTCCCGTCTTCAGAAGTAGGTTCGCTTACCTTCAAGTTGTAGGCGTTCGCACTGACGGAAACAGTGATACAATGGTAGTATTTTCACCAAATTCCGAGGCCGAAGTTTACGAAGGAGGAGTCTTTACGAGGCCGACTGAAAGGAGGAATCACAACCGATGTGATCTTGTTTGTCAGGACCTTTATTGCCAATCAAGCATCGGAAACTCCAGCTTCTTTCTCTGCCTCAGACTGGTAACTGTTGGTGAGCCATTCCAGGCCTCGTACTTGCCATGTCAGATGAGAAACGCGTTTCGGTCCACCCACGCTTGCGGTGGCCCACTTCACTTTAAGCCCGAGTCCGTCACCGATGTGGTCCTATTTGGACCGGAAGGCATCGACTTTTCCGGCCCGGCAATTGATAGCTCCCCGTTCCACAACCGGCCTCGTTAATCGCCACGCGCGTGGTTGGCCTTTTCTTCATAAGATGAACCTGTCGTCCGGGCTCCATGACATATGACCAGCATCTTGGTAACTTACAGTACCATGGCCTGGTAATGTAGTATCGGACCTACAATGTTTGAACTCATCCGACAAGTTTCGTGTCTGAGATTAGAACCATTCAGGTTTTGGAACTAAAATTCCCGTGGGTGACTCAAGAGGAAATTAGGTCTACAGCCTGTCTGAAGATATCACTTGCACGATCGACCCGGAATCACGATACCCATCTTTGAAACCTCGATTACTGTGTATTATAAATTGTATCCTTTTACTTAAGTCATAAATAAATTCACCTCAGGAGGAAAATATTAGGTTTTTCCTCCTTTTTTCCATGCATTCTCAAAAAACACATCCTTCCACAACTGCTACCAGCAATGTTCTTCGATACTGATACTGTACCAAAGAACATTGAAATAAAGCTTCTGAATTGACTTGCCATTCGTCATGATCAATGGGCCTTCATGATTTATGGGCATCGTGGGGTTCTATTTCATACGAATTTTACACAAGAGGAGGAGGAGACGTATACGAGTATAGAGAATTTGCTGTAGTTACGAAAGAAACAACTAAGTAGTACTGCGCGAACTTACAGAAAAGTCACGTGTCCAAATTTTTCTTATCTATGATCAGTTCAATCACTATTTTGTTGGATTATACTGCAGAGGGTCAGATATGTAAAAGACAGCGACAGCTTGTGTTCTTAACATCTGAATTGATTTGGATCATTATAATACGTTTCAGATGAATACATTTGAACAACAAAAGCGGATTGAGCTGTATGCTGTTCTACAACATAAACTCAAGTGAGGCCTCCTGTAGGCTTTCTGAACCCCCACTCCTGCCCATCTGCGAGTGTTAAGCTCTGCCATCATGAATCATCAAGGTTTTTATGACTTCGACCAGATAGAGCAGTCAGTATTCTCTTGTTGTCTATTGCAAGATTGAACTTACTTCTGACTGCCCAAGTTATAGGGTGGTATCTGTCAATACACCCACTAGCACAGCCAGTCCTAACGTACCCGTTGGTTTTTCGACGTTTCCAAGCTACCCAAACTATATCGATTCCGAAAGACTTGGAGAGTCTGGGAGTAATAGAGATGAGGCTGCGGGCAACGACAGGTCATCGTTAACCATCTACGAGCATGATCTAGATATCCAGCCAAAACTTGAGGGTACGATTTCAATTATTCTCGCCCATAAAATGCAGACTCAAGGTCTCTATGTAATAACACAGACGTTGCCTCCTCTATGGATACAATGGATATCAATCACCCAGGGAATTTCATCTCACAGCAAATGGTCCCTCAGAATCTACCCTCTTTAACAATCCCCGAAAGCCGTCCCCAGGAGCAGCCCTTCTTCTCATCCATGTCAGCTTCACCTTTACAGGATGTAAAGCCAAGCATCACACCTTCATTGACCTTTCAACCACACCCTCCTTTCAGCTTCCAAAGTCCTTTGAGTCCAATGAAGCTGTGGGAAAGGGATAGCTTTATCCCTCAACAACAACATCAGGAATGTATCACCAACTCATCCCGTACTCAGAACTTTTCTTACCAACTTAATGGGCAGAGCATCACCCCACTCATGCTGGGTCAGGCCTCTAGCGGGTCAGTCTCAAATACGCCATACCAGCAACTTCCGCCTTCTACTGCTCCCTGGAAGAAAGAGAACGATGCCACTTCGCCAATTGGTATTTATCCTCAACAAAATGCGTGGTCTGGGAATCTCTTCAATCGAGACAATGCTGATTGGAAGTCTTTTGGAGATGGCCAGACGTCCAACACCTTTGGGGGGGACTCCGACTACGTTGCTGTTCCCATCCACACAGCCGCTATACCACAAACAGAACCTGCTGTTATACGCGAAAAAATTGCTAGCCAAGCCCTTATAGACGTTGCCACTAGACGAAGGCAGAATCCAAGCCAAAAGTTGTATCGCTGCGACCGCTGCTCCCAAGATTTCACAGCGAAACATAATTTGCGAAGTAACTCAATTTTTGATTGATCTCCAAAACCGATCGCTTACACTGTGCTAGATCACATGAATTCGCATTTAGGTATCAAAAAGCATGAATGCCATTGCGGACGAGCTTTCGGTACAAAACACGTATTAACAAGACACCAGAAAACATGCGGTGGCGTCATGAAGAGGAAAGTTGAACATGAATCTCAAAGCTTTGCGCGGAGTAGTTCGGGTTTCTAGCTATGTTTTTGGTGGTGATTTCAATCGACTTTGTGAGTTTTGAAATTTAAAACGTTATAGTTTGTTTAATTGCTGAAGCGTTGGTCATTGCAATTGTATATATCCGTTCGCGCCACGATTTCTGGTTTTCTTCGATTTCAAGTTTCTCCTACTAAATTTTGCGCGTGTTCCACTTCGGACACGTCCCCTCTTTTATGAGTTGTTACTTCCATTAAATTTAACTCCACCGACTCACATTCTTTTGTCTTGTTTGTTGTTTCAGTTTATTACATATTTATTTCACTTCAGGAGTCTCGGGTGGTTTCGAAAAACTCAACGAATGGTAGGAGATTGCTTCACGGTTTCATTAAAAGGTTTGAATTGTATAAATTGTATACGTCTGGACGTAGATTCATGAAGTATCCCTATGTTGTGTCAATAATGTTGTCACGCTGAAGTTGTGGAAGCGCAGTAAAAGCTATGGTAAATATCAATTCAGCCAAGTGCTATTGACTCTATTTTGTCTTCATAAGTTTCCGCGTGCTGTGTGCTTCCTTGCTTCGAAGTAAAAGCATAAGGATTCGGTCATCGTTCCACACAAAAGCTAATAACCTATATGAAAAAAATTGACTCAAGTGGTGGCATACAATTCACTGCCTTGGGCTGTCCTGGATATTTGTCTGAACATCCGGCCACCCAAAGGAAAAAACTTTCGAAGATTCCAGTTTTCTAGCGCTAGCTGACAATGAAGGCGGTGCCAGTCACTTATTCGACTTGAAAATTTTACCTCACCGTGCTACTCCTTGGCCTGGGCCATGTCACTAATAGACTAATCGAAATGACTCATAAGCCGCGATCGTTCTGAGGGAGATATCTTTTCTGCGTTCACTACTTAACAAGTCACAGCCAATGTAGCCTTCTATAGAATGTTAAGTATAGGCGCTCGGTTCGTTGATGGAATCGTGCCGTTCAGCCGTTTGATCTGAATTCAAACCCTCAAGTCAAGGGCAAGTTCCAGACCATTTGGTGCTATTGAATCCATCAGGATGCATAAGACAATCTCCACGGTATATCTCGTACTTTTTAGCAATAATGGACATTGAAACCAACTTTAAATAGACCGCGACAAGCCGGCGGCAAGATGATATGAAAACAAACGCCGCTAGAATACAATGAGTCACCTTGAGCCTTTTACATCAGGCTTCGGTCAAAAAGTCCACAGCGTCGGAGTCCCTCGAGTTACTACGATGTTCCCGCGTTCATGGTCGAACATCATAAAGCCTTTTGCGGCTTAATAAATCATAAAAAGGAATAACACTTTACTTGAGCCAAAGCAGCGGATCTGAACGGATAGAAGTTGTGACAATGTCGAAATCGAATCCATCGTATGATGGAGAATTGACATGCTGTTCAAACTTAAACATTAAGATGGCGGACTGCGGATTGGTCACAGGGGAGGTCTCATCTAAGTCCCGAGAAGTTTTGGAACTTCCACAAAAATTTTAACACCCCTTTGGCCTCCATGTTCATCTTGAGCGGAGTTCGAAACGTATCGATCAATGAAAAAGATTTGTTTGGACTCCTTCCAGGTCGATATTAGTAACCTACAGCTTTGGAACGACTTCTTCCCAAGACATGCAAACCTAAGCGCTCCCACTTGACGTTAATGAATGCTACTCGGCGCTTGGATTCTCAAAGCCTATACCTCTATCATTGAACGCTTATCGAACGAAAATCCAGTTGCGTAACTTACAATATGCAAGGATTAACCTGGTCCATTGACATGAGCGCCATATTCTTTCGTGTGGCTAATAGTAATCTACTGTGGCGTATGTTGGTCGACCGATCCCGAATCGTGGCACTTGGAGTGAGAAGGTGTAATAGGCAGATGAACGGAGGAAAATTTTGAAAGTAGCTGGAATGTTCTGATTGACGGGAAGGGAAAGGGTGATTTATGGCTGAAACTCGAGTTTTTTCCTCAGTATAATGTGATTTTTTTTGTTAGTTTTGATGATCGCACAAGTTATTCATTGTTCTTTATAGAAGTCTGAAAGAAGAAGCTTATAGGGCCTATACACCTGTAACAGCCCTATTATTAAGATGCTGTCTATTCGGTTGGGCTACTGGTATCCAAACCTTGCTTTCATTGCCTTGAAACGAACACTGGCACTAATAAAGAATACCTTTATGGAGTCACAAGTATCAAGGTAGCATTGTGTCTCGCAAAAAAAGGTTCGCCGCAGCAATATTTTTTTCCACTCATATATATGAGTGTCTGCGCCACAAGAATGAACAGTCAGGTCAACAGCTCGAGATTTGAAGCCCTCTCATCTTTTTTTCGAAGTTCTTACCCCTTAACTCCTCAAACATCAATTGAAAACCTTGTATGGTGGGAATATCGATAGCTGCGCAGTGCTGTTATACAGGAGGCCGATATATTTTTTTGAATTTGTTTGAAGTGTGGATGATCGAGACTGGATCATCATATTGTGGCGCGTTCGTCAATCGATAAGGGGGCTTTCACTGGGTATGTGTATTTGGCTATAAGTTGAACTTGAATGAACTAAAGAGGTCCGAGGATCTTGGAATTATATGGGATAGCTGTGGCCAATGTTTGGAGCCGGGGATACCCGCCCAATTATGTGAAGACTCAGTCTAGGACTCATTGAGAAGGGGATAAGCAAGGTGAGTTTTACCACTTTCTCCTTTTTCAGAACTTGAGGCATTTTTCAAGATGTTTTGGGCCGTTCGGCAGTGCACTTGATGTACCATTTCTAAGGTGAGAAATATTTCGTAGAAGCTTTTTGAAGAACAAGCCTTTTAGATTTTGATATTATGACCATGAATAAGCAGAACTAGTAACTTTGTGAACTACTCTAACGGTGACTGACTGTCACCTTTTTTTATCAAATTGTTTGAGTTTACATGTCAACAGCACTCCTGAAAGTGCCGTTGAGTACATATGCCAAAGCTGCTGTTAGTTCGGGCCAAAGCTTCAGATGTGAGATCTCGATTAGTTCACGCGACGGGTTCACGGTAGTACAGGAATCTATTTTTTTATTTTTTGAAAATTCGTGCAAGGTCAAATCTTTCTATGGGACCAAACCTGTAAAAATTTTCGGAGCTTCCAGGATTGAATATACATAGATTAAAAAAGGTTCAACTCTCAATTTAACTTAGATCTATTACAGTACTATTATTACCTGTAGAATTTTGATTTACTTGTGATACAATTTGATTTTAACAGCTGTTGTCAATCTTTTCGGAAGTCAAACGGACCTTGTTCTGAGGGTTATGAAATGGGAAGTGTGGCGTAGCGTGTCGGTGATCGGCGACTTCTTTGTACAGTAATTATAATAAAGAGAGACTGATGGGAAAGGGTGGACTCTACGGGATTGATTTTTTTTGATAATTATAGGTAGATATGTATAGATGACGATTCTCCGTGGTTCGGAGGTTCTTGCTTTTTTTGAACCGTGTCGAATTGAGTCGATATAGAGGATCTATGGTATGATCGGGTGGTTCGGTTGGCGTTGCTGTAGAGTTTATATGTAGTTTCGCTGCTTGAGGGTAACATTTGCTATTGCATAGTAAGTAAGTACTGCGAATTGCAAATTAATGAAAAAAATTTTCATTTGACGACTTCAATGGATGTCGGAGGAGGAGGTGGACCTTTAATTGTGTCATTTGTATGGATAAATTTAGATCTAAGTTCGGCGCTAAATAGGCGCTAAGTCCTGTACAGCATTTAGGTACGAAGAAAACGTGGTTTTAGAGCCTTTATTTCGTCAATGTCCACCGTCAGCTGGATTCTCAACGATGCAATGCTAACATATGATGTATTTCGAAGTGCGCCTTTAGACCGCCTCTAGACCGCCTCACGAATGATTCAGAGAATGGGGATATGTCACAGTGCAGTGCATTGAAACGGCATATCCCCTCTCAAACATCAGAAACGTGATCCTTTTCTCTGATGGCCATGGCAAGGAGTCAACCTGGGATGTAGAGATGCATATGTACACTGGAGATCGTCTGAAATACTAGTTACTGTAACTACGTAGGTAGTAATCATCTAAGGGTTTGATCAGGTAAAGAGGAGGTGGTCGATGATGGGGTTTGATTTCACAAGTTCCCGAAATCCAGTACATACATACTTCCTGGTCAAATAGATGATTCTGAGTTTGGTGTCACAACTTTCCGAATTCCAGTACTTTCAAGAGAAGATTCTACGCCACCAAGTGTACAAGCTCAGACTGACGGTTTCTATGTATGTAAGTGGTCCATATATGAGGCTTTTCCGCTAGGCACTAGATGGGCTATACAAAACGTAAAGTGGCCAGTGCTCACCCTCTTCTATACCAGTGCAGTGTGCTTTGATGTATGTCCCACTGTCCCTCGCTGTCTGAGCAGGCGCTCAAAAAAGCTGTAGAATATAATGAAGTCATGGGTTAATTCTACTCGCCAGTACGATCACGTGCAGATTTACAGCTTTTCTCCTAAAACGAGACTATGATTCTGCACCGCCTCGACACGTGTATTGCATCCCTTTTACATCTCGAAAGCATCCTTGTCCTTTATAAAGTGACTCGCCGCGGTACTTGTTGAAGCAGTTTGACATCACCATACCACCCACTTACCCACCTACCACTCCTTGCCCCTAAATAATGAACCAATACCACGAAGACCTCGAGACGCCTCAAATCGTCGTCGAGCCCCCTCTGGAGGAGGATGTGATTGACAGCCAACAGTATGTTCCAATCCGACGCGTAGCCATAATAATGACCCCCTTACTCTAGTCAACGCAGTCTCCACGGTTTACCTGGGGTGGGCGGTCATGAAGGTGCTGGTATCCCCTATTCCGATGTGGCATCATCTCTGAACAACCCGTTTCCATATGGTATCTTCATATCTTTCTAGAGGTTTATCTTCCTCCTAAAACCCTTGATCTAGAACTTGGACTATTCTCCAATACAGACCAATCTGTGGGGCAGGTCCCTCCGCTCATAACACAAGGGTTGCGAGATGGTGGGTTTAGTAGCGATTTCGACCAGCTGTACACTCAGCGTTGTGGAACAGTGTCATCTGGAAACTTGTTCCTTTCCCCAAGCCAACACTCTCCTCACTCTCCTGTAGATGGGGCTTGGTCGCCGGCCTCAGAGTCTTCCGGTGATGGTAAATTCTTTTCTTTGTCTCGCGTAGACAACACGATCGACTTACTCTATGACGTTGTAGCTTTCCCTGACTATGCTAGTGACGATGGTTCGTCGGGTTGGAGTCCTTCGGTGTCTTCACCCTCGTCTCCGTCTCTTTCTCCAATCAACCAATCTATGAACAACATAGCCCTGAGCGACGGTGCCTCTGATGATGGAATGTCATTTTCCCCAATCTCAATACCTCGACACAGAAGCAACTCACACACGGGCTTCCCGGACTTTTCTGCAGAACAGGCGGCGGGTAGACCTAGATCTGCATCATTTACTGACGGATTATCTTTGGAAAGCGAACAATCATACTATCCTCCGCAGCTTTCTGGTCAATTTATGCCTCAGCAACCTCAGAACAACACTTACCTTGTCCCCGATCCCGAGATGTTTAACTTCAATGCTTTTAGCAGCAATTTCGGCGTCGCTCCATCGTCGCCCTCGTGGGACTCTCCTGATTCTTCTAGCCAACAATCTTCACCCTCCTTTCCACCACAACCCCATCTCCAGCTCGCACCCCACCAGTCCGCCTATTCACCTCCTGCCGTATCACCCACTGGACACCCTTCTCATTCTCGCAGCCAATCGCAGCACCTGACTGTACCCAATCTCTCGCGCCGGGGGGCCCAACACAAACGGCATCATAGTCATACTGGTATCCAAGATCGTGGGCGAGGGGCTAGTCGCGTACGTTCTAGGCACGGGTCTCCTTCCCATAGTTTGAGTCGTTCACCTTCTCGGACACGGGAAGACGACGCTTCTTCTTTTCCCGGGCTTTCTCCGTCGTACTTGCAGCTGGATACAAGCCTATCAGATCAGTCGTTATATGGAGGTCTACCTCACCATACTCCCCCATCTTCTGCTTCCGTGTCCCTCAGTCCCTCTATAAGCCGATCTCAGTCACCTACTAGTCCAGCTTCTTCGGTTGATATCAATGTTCCTCCATCGTATGACACTAGTGTACCTGTCATCAACGTCAATGACTATGACTCGTTCAACACTTTTGATCGACTCGACCAGGGCGGTAATGTTCGTCGACATTTCAGTTACACGGGTCCGGGAAGCCGTAGTGCATCGCCTTCTCGAGCAGGAGGATCGTCATCGGACCACGAAGAGGGTGGTGCTCATTTACAGAGAGTGTCTAGTGATCCTTTGGGTGGTAGAAGGCAGTTTCCTAGGAAACAGAGAGCACCGAATACCGTGCTGAAATACCCTGGATTGTTGAAACCGGCTGGAGAAGTGGACGACGAGGAGACGTATATAAACATGAAGAGAATGGAGGGAACGTTGAACATTACGGGTGCGGGAGGGATCGACCCTGGGATGATGGGTGGTGATCTCAGTGTGCTTAGGGGAGTGGGTATGACTCCCGAGGGGGGTTACAAGGAAACCGTTGGGTCTGACAAGATATTGAAGGCGAGCGGGGATAGAAGGAAGAATGATGCCAAGTTCAAATGTCCGATCTGTGGGAACTCGTTCACGGCTAAACACAATTTGACGAGTGAGTTTTTCTTGTTTCCTTCCTTTCTGTTTTGTGCTGAACGGTGGTTTTCCCCAATAGATCATCTGAACTCTCATAATGGTATTCGGCCTTACGATTGTAAAGCATGTGGAGCGAGTTTTACTACCAAGGGTACCTTCCAGAGGCACGCGACGAAGTGCAGGAATAAGGCAACCGGTGATGAGGGAAAATTGGCTAGGAAGCGATCATGATAGACGATTGTGTACCTTCCTTTACCTTCCTTGGCACTCACGCTCAACGTCAAATCCCTCCACCCTCCTAACCCTTTCCTCTCTTCCCTTTTTGGTTACCCTTCTCCTCGTGCTTTTTTTTTCTTCTTTTTGCTTACATCCTGCATCTGCTATAACGTCCTTTGCTATGTCATGTCTTAATGCTCGTCACTCGCTCTTATCACCCCGTTTATACCACTTAGATTATTTGCTAAGCTTTTTAATACCCTACTTACTTTTTGTATTGATGATCTGAATGGTTGTATCTATACTACTATAAACTTGTCGTGCTTATTCCTCTCTCGCTCCTCGAGTCGCTCTACGTCCCAGTCTCAGTCTCGGTCTCGGTCTTGGAATTGTCTGTCTCTTTGAATGTGTTCTTCCTACCTCACTGTTAATTGCTGTTAATGATTTCAAGCTGTGTTTTTTTTTTTGCTTTATCCCTGGTTTGGTTTGGTTTAGTCTGCCCTTCCTTTTTTCCTCCCTCGATCTGGCACTCTTTTTACTTCTTCTTCCACTCCTTTCTGACCTCTATAAAAAGGCTAGCTTCTTCGAAAAAACCTATTCACCTTATTCTTTTGTGTAGGTTTTCTCCAACATCGCCTTTCTACATAGTGTCAACAACAGCTATAAAGCATATACGGGGAGTTTAGGAGTTTGGAAAGGCTGTTATCGATATCATTACTATCATCTCTTTTCTATATCGAAGTAAAATTGTGACATGGTAAACATCGCTGTGTTGGTATAGCCTCCTATATAGAGATCTTTTTTCAATCCATTCCATCTGCATCATATGTATAATGATATGTCGGTTTTCTGTTCATGTCAATTTCAAAGGTGTTGAAAAAGATGTTCGATTAGAAACCTTTGAAAAAGGGAAGAGGGGGTGTATGAATTCAAAGATTCCAACTACATAGCCCTACAGGTGGCGTTTTTCTCTCTCTCTTCTTTCTTTCCTTTTTTTGATTTCAGCGGTGTAAGTACGCACTTATGTGAATGAGCGCTGAACACCATCTTTTTTAGTTGCAATTGACTATTCATATGGTGTAACCTAGGCTGTGTTTTTATGATGGGGTATACGTATGTACTATGCATAACATTGACAGGGTTCGGCGTACCGGTCCAAAATGCACTGCAATAATAAAGCCTGGCAAGTAATTGCGAACATCTGATTGGACGCTAGTTTTTTCCGTTTTCGTCGTCTAGACTCTGGTGAATGTTTGAACTCCACCTCAACATCACCTTATTGAATAGTTACATAAATGCCATACACCCCCGGGTATGGCAGTTCAATTGTAATAAAAGTCGTTAATTCCAAGCTATTGCCAACAATTCCGTCAATAATGTGAGATTTTTAACTTCTAAGGAAGTTTTCAGATACCACCTAATAGAGGCACTACCTCTCGTGCCCTTTGGAAGTTATTCCGGAATCACGTGTCCGGCATGACACGGCCTCCCTCATATATCTTAGGCCGTCTCCCTTCTCACGGCTACCACCACCAAGACGTCGGTCGCTTCTCGCTACATCTCCCTTCTCACGGCTAAAGACGTCGGTCACTTCTCGCTACGTCTCCCTTCTCACGGCTACCACCACCAAGACATCGGTCGCTTCTCGCTATCCCGCTCCTTGCATCCCTCGCTACATATCCCGCTCCTCACTGTGTATCCCCCCGCTACATATCTAACTCCTCACTATATAGTCTTTACTACGTACCCTGCTCCTACCTATCTATATATCCTGCCCCTATCTTGGGGTATCCTTAACCCTTTTCACGGCTACTACCACCCTCTATACATCGGTCGCTCCTTGCTATCTATCCCCTTGCTACCTATCCCGCCCCTCACTGGCATATACATACCAAAATATCAGGAAACCATGCAGAGATAATACATCACTCGGAATGTATTTACAATTGCTAGAATTAATCAGATTACTCTAACTCGTCAAATTAATTGGTCCCCTGAATACATTCTTATGATTACTTCTCCAAGTCAGTCAACCAGTAAGATGTTACGAGAATTAGTGTGTGTCACTGTCTTGCATTTCCATGAGCTTATCACTCAATCATGATGCAAGACATTATTATTTTTATAGCGCATGAGCAAGAAAAAACCATTAACAATAATTATCATTGATAGCTGACTGACACAAATAGCTAGTAAATACGTAGAGGTGGACTAAATATTAATGTTCAGAACAGGGGAAGTATTGCAAATTATAGGAACTTCTAAATGAGAGGCGAGTGAGAGATTGAACAGATGAGATTATAGAAATAAAAATAGTACACTGATTCTATATTACAGGGGTGGAAGACACTGAGGCTGGGGATGTAACTGCGGAAGTGGCTACACTGATGGTGAGTACACTCACGGCCACCATACTGAGAGCTACAGAGCTACCATACTCTTCGGAAGCTCTAGTTCTTTTGATTTTGATGCGATCAAAGACTTGAAAACAATGAAAAGACTTGAAAACATGCTTATTACTTATTTGCAATAATGGTGGCATAACTACTGTATGCAAGCAAGGAGCGGGATAGGTAGCGAGGGGATAGATAGCAAGGAGTGACTGATGTGTAGAGGGTAGTAGCCATGAGAAGGGTTACAGCCCAAGATAGGGGCAGAATATATAGATAGGTAGTGGGAGCGGGTACGTAGTGAGGGATATGTAGTGAGGAGTGGGAGATGTAGCAAGGGGATACATAGAGAGGGGATAGCAAGGAGCGGAATACGTAGCGAGAAGCGACCAATGTCGGTGGTGACCGACGTCTTTAGCCGCGAGAAGGGAGATGTAGCGAGAAGTGACCGACGTCTTGGTAGCCGTGAGAAGGGAGACGGCCTAAGATATATGAGGGAGGCCGTGTCATGCCGGACACGTGATTCCGGAATAACTTCCAAAGGGCACGAGAGGTAGTGCCTCTATTAGGTGGTATCTGAAAACTTCCTTAGAAGTTAAAAATCTCACATTATTGACGGAATTGTTGGCAATAGCTTGGAATTAACGACTTTTATTACAATTGAACTGCCATACCCGGGGGTGTATGGCATTTATGTAACTATTCAATAAGGTGATGTTGAGGTGTTGAACTCCGAAGCCTTCAGTGACTGGTGCAGTGCCCTCCTTACGAGCTGCCAGTCGTTCCCTGACCTCATCCCGGGACAACTGCTAGAAAACTGGACAGGTCCTCTTACCGACGTGTACCGTCCCAATAAACAATGACGCGTTATTGGCCAATTGCAAGTTTCGTTTTGCTCTGGGAGGGTACAAATGGTCACTGGTGGGGTACCACTTTTGACTGACTTTTTGTATGGTTCAAATCTCGAAATGTTCCACCTTATAATACTCATGTAGTCTCTGAAGAACTCACTTCGAGTTGCAAAGACTTACATTTTTCTTTCGTCCAGCCTCACTTCATGGCTGAAATCCTCGATCTGCTCGTCATCGGTGGAGGACCTCACGGTCTAGCTTGCGTCTCTCGCTTGTTCGAAGACACGCCCGCCGCGCTTTATACGGATTTCGAGCATTCTAGGTTGCATTGGCTTCAACGACGTTCGGTCCAAACTGGCAGGTCTAAACGTGTCGTTTCTCGTACGAAGGTCGAGTTGGGCGATGGGAATGACAAGGACAATAGGGCTAGCGCTCGATGTTCGAGGACTAGTAGTGGCTTGACAGGCCATCGATATGCTGGAGATGTTCGACAACGTCCTAAAGTTCTAGTGCTCGATAAACAGTCTTCCCAATTTATGGGGACTTGGAATACCCTTTTCGTAAGCTAATTTTTGTTTTTCTTGCTCGAGCGTTGTGTGTTCACCTTATCATAATGGTGTTAATTCCAGGAAGCTTTCCATATCCAAAACCTCCGTTCACCCATGTTTTTCCATCCTCATCCTGGTGATTTCGACGCTCTCAAATCTTACGCTTGTGCTCATCGAAGAGAGAATGAGCTTGTAGAAATTGGGTACGTTGTCGGTATGGAGTGGAGTAAACATCAGCGAAAAGCGTACGCATGTTCTCTCTTTCCCGAAGTTGTGCCTCTTGATTGAGGTGGACGTCGTTCTTTAATTGATTGATTATATACAGCGCTCGAATCAAAGGCAAACCACCCCGCCAGGTCCATGTGAATATCCGAGAGAAGTGTGTTCCAACCTTCCTTTACTTCATGATCGGTCTAGATTGAATGAAGAATTTCTCCTTTAGGAATGACTACTATACCCCATCGACCTCCCTATTCAGATCCTTCGTCGAGGAAGAAGTCGTCTCCCGGTACAACGTAGACTCACTAATCAACCAAGACACTGTCACCTCCCTCACCTTTATCGACGATCGACAACTCTTCGAGATTTATACCTCCGACGGTCGTGTCTTTTTCTCTAAAGCCGTAGTCATGGCCATCGGTCCAGGTGCTATACCGAACGTTCCACAACTGTTGAGCGATATTGAAGACGCTGATAGTAAAGCTGATACTAGCGGGACTGCAATGACGGGGCCTAAAGAACGTATTCATGGAGAAGAATGGTGTCACACATCTGCTTTTCTAGATAAATCGTTCGAGCTTCCCATAGGGAATGACGGCGTTCTGTTGCTTATCGGTGGCGGGTAAGTTTCTTTGGGACTCGACCTTTATCGTAGCGACATTTTGATGAAGTGGCACCTGGGGGGAGGGTAGATTGACTTCGGCTTATATCGTCGAACTCGCTTTGTCGAGAGGGTACCGAAAGGTGATAATGTTTTGTCGTTCGGGATTGAAAGTCAAGCCATTCGATATGGAGTGAGTGACCAGTCGTCTTTTGTTATTTCAATTCCTTAACTTACTGATCGATTATGTATATACAAAGCTCAGCATGGGTTGGGAAATACAGTAACCTGTTCAAAGTAAATCCTCTCTCCCTTTTCCTTTTCTCCCGTCTAACCTTCACCGATCCTCAATCTACTTCCACTTCCTTTTGACAACCTATTCAGATGATGTTCTATCAAGAATCTGACCCTTCCAAACGACTCGAACAATACCACCAAGCCAGAAACGGCGGAAGCATGCCTGCTCCAAATCTGCGTGTCCTCAGGAAACTAGAAGCTTCAGGAAGGTTGGAGATTCATGTTGGAACTGAGGTTAATAGGATCGAACGAAGGAGCCAAGAGGAGAGTGAAAGAGTAAGATTCCATGTCAGTGCAAAGACGAGTGTCAGAGGGACAGAAAAACTCTGGGAACTGGAACAGGTGGATTATGTTGTGTAAGTCACTTTTCCCTCTTTCAACATTGTCAAGAAAGTGATTTGTAAAATTAATTGAGGGATGTTTATTAACGGATCATTAACTCTTGTCTTATCAACTTTATAGCGCTGCGACTGGCTCTAGATTTGCGATCAAAGAACTTCCTTTCCTACAAAACTTACATAAATCACACCCCATTGAGACTTTGGAAGGTTTTCCGGTCTTGACTGAGGATCTACAGTGGAGGAAGGATGTCCCGTTGTTCGTTATGGGTGGTTATGCTGGATTGCAGGTCAGTACTCAAAATAAATAAATAAATAACTAATTAATTAATTACCCCGTCATCCGTATTCCGATACCGATTCTCATTCTTTTTTCTATGTAAACACAGCTCGGACCGGGTGGATTAAACCTGATCGGGGCCAAAGATGGCTCGGAGAGGATAGCAAACGCTTTGGAGGATTTGTGGCCTGAGACGTGGGGTGAAGAAGCCGAATGGAAAAGATCCTCGCTGAGACCTAAAACGACGTTGTCGGTACAAAGGACCGAAGTGTTAGCGAGATTGTATAGGAGGAGTAATCATGGGAATCGATACGATGTTCTTGTGGAAGAGGGATCGGAACGAAGGGAGTGAAACCTCTTGCTAGGCTTGGTTATGTAGCTATTGTACATAATTAGTGACCGTTGACCAAAGTTCGCGAGGACTGGATTGATGTTGACAAGTTTCGATAGTGTTAGTCCAATACTGGCATTAGCTCTAGGACCTAGTAGGTAGTAGATGCGAACCGCAAACAATTTTCGGTATAGCTATGGTCAACATACGAAATCCGTCATGATCGTAAGATTGTTAATACCTCAGATAAGACAGTCACTGTAACAAATTGGACATCTGAACACCAACACATCTTTTTTAACATGAGTGATTCATAGCAAATTCAACATTATCTGTAGCAATACATATACATAATCGTGATGCTCTTGCCTGAAAATTTGTTTTATACCTGACCAGTAGTTGAATACGATGATTTCAATGAATGGCTTTTCTGCTGTAAAATCGGTGAGTCATAAGTTCAAGAATCAAAATCAATTAAACTTACAGATTGGGCTTCCTTGGGAATTGACAAACTAAGTACTGGACGAGATATATCTCGAGGTTGGGATTCGGAATCCTCTTGGCTTCTGTCAAGAGCGTATGAATGACTTTGATCCAGATTTGCAATTGATAAATTGATAGTAGTTGTTTGGGACTCTCTAAGAACTATTCTGTTGTTCAGGTATGCCAAGAAACTATTGACATAGAGTTTTCCAATGATAAGAGCACTGTACATTGAGAACAAAGTTAGTTGGTTTGCAATGAGAGTCTGGTAGTGGTCAACAGTCTGATTTACCTGAATGTGCTAAATTGAGTGTGGGTCTAAGAACACAAAATAGATAATTTCTTCAAGAAGTTCAAGAGTTCAAGAGATAAATACATACAGGAAAGGCCAGCACTGAAATCAGTCCATAAAGAGCCACTGCAGCTGATTTGACATTAGATGATCAAGTTATCAAAAAATGCTGTTAGAAGACCCACCAGTCAAAGTGTTTGTGGCCATTACCATGCGAACAATTTTGTTGATTATTTTATTGGTAGAAGAAAGACCATTCGAAGATCTTAAGAGCTGTTGTTACCGAGTATTTATAAGACATTCTGTAAATAGTAATTTAGTAGAAGTCTTACAGTCAAAATCAAGATGACTGCGATCATTGTATCTGAGAGTACACCTGCAGCATACCAGAGCTAATATTTTTACAGGAGGTTGGTCATTAGCTCATGCTTTTAATCAACAGAAAATAAACCACTGAACTGATGCAGCTACAGCAGGTCTAGGATCTGATGTCTTTTTATGTTCAACATAGGCCTTTTGAACAATTGTTCATCAACAACAAACTCATAGTATAAGAATCAGCATTAGTCATACTGACATTTAAGCCATCTGCCAGTGCTGCTCCTGCCTGAATAAATGAGGACTAGTCATTTTTCAAAGTCAGTAGTAGCTGAAGGTGAATAGACAGATTTCACTCACAATTCCAATTATTCCAGGCAGTATATATGATTTTCTTAAGACTTTGATGCGGTATGAATAGAAAAGTTGGACTACAAGAGCGATGAAACCATCCAAGATAGGGCATGCTGTTGGAGCCAGGCGAGGAGTTGTTAATGTATTCATGTTTCCAAAACCAGCCCCAAACCAGCGGTAATTATCTGCCATAATCAAAATGGAGGATGAAAGGTCAATCACTGCTAGGAAGTACACTATGGTGATGGTCAATATCCACGAAACCTGTTTTGGGAGATCTGAGGGTATTTACCAATACATTTCAAATATTTTGAATCATTTGGGAATGAGAGATGGTAGATGTCTAATTCGAGTGATTTGCATTAGCCATAAAACCTCTTTTGAGACTGAACTGAACACACAAATTTGTACAATGGTGATTCCTAAGAGTCCCCAATTCAGATTGAAGCCTACCAACTAGGAACAAAATATCTGAGTCTTATTTGCCCCAGAATAAGTATGCTTCTCCATACCAGAGGGCCCGTACTTAAGGAATTAGGTTTAGCAAGAGTCTTTACTAGTAAATGAGACTCGGAAAGTTCAGCAGCTCACCGAAAACCAATGTCAGAGGGAATTGGAGGTAGAGAACTATTACTGGGAGAAGAGGACATCCTTGAAGAGAGAGGAATGTCCCACCTGAAGGAGGTTTGATGCTGTTCAATATATACTGAAGCTGATATAAAGTGTTTTAACATCATTCTAAGGATTCAATTCATCAACGTTGTGTTGTGGTGGTGGTGCTGTGGTGGTGGTCGATTTGATGGGGGTAATATAAAGTGGAGTTTCATCTGAACATATGGTATTTGCTGTTCTCCCCTCGATGGACTAACAATACAGACATATACACTGACCCTCTTACATGCGGGATCGAATCAGACTGTCTTAAATACATAAGTAGCCAAAGCAATCTCAGGCTGTCAGAAGGTGGTTCTTATGAAGTTCTCATTCCCATAGGAGTGGGAAATTATCCCTTCTTTTGTTAGAGGCTCTTTGATTATAGAAAACGGGTGACAGAAGTAAAAATGATGTGTCGAAAACTGAAAACATCATGATGGATATGATACAAAGTTGATTGAGGACTGTGTCAAGTTCATGAGAAAATGACATAACTTCCATCTTCCCTTATCCTCCGAGTATTTCAAGTGGCATGAAATCAGTAAGATTTGTCTGGATAAAAAATTCACACCACTGTTTTGTTCATCGGTCCAAGTCAGTTTAGAAAAATGAACTTACTTAATAAGTTAGAAATGTGTCCCACTCTTTTTTTTTTGTTGAGGAGCGCTTTTTATGGTTGTGGCCTGTTAAGTCCAAAGACAAGTCAGACGACGTCGAGCATTATCTACTCAACCGCGCAGTTTATGCAAGGACATGATCCTTGCGCAGATGGGCCTTCAAACAAGCCATAACCGGTATACCTGAATTCGTGTAGAAGTTCCTCCCCAGGGAAGTGCCTTTACGCACTGAGTGCGAGACTCAGTTCCGACAGACCTTCTTGAGGACGTTACATACCTTAACCTACCTACTTGCCTTTCTCTTGTCACCGTTTGTCTCCTTCGGTCTGATATGTATCCCACTCTTGGTTCGGGTTGAACTCAGTCTACAAGTAGGCAGGTGTTGAAATAGGCTTCAACAAGGCTAAACAGCCTCGAGTTCCGGCACAACGGGTATACTTATTTCGATTTGTCATGGAAGCAAGGACAATCGCCGGATGCATCCGAAACGACTACAAAAATAGGGACTACATATCTACAAACCTAGGGCTGACTGAGCGGCAAAGCCCGATATGCCTACTGTCAGTCTGTGTTCACTATGAACAGTATTGAGCCGTCGCTTCGCGCGGCAGGTACGAGGCCGTAAACTGATTCCACGTGCTACATTAAAGTCTCCGGATAGTGCGGCAATATCGGCATGACATAACATACCAAATGGGTTTGCCCACGACCAGCCAGCCGACCGAAGATCAGTAAGGACGAGTCCTCATAAATTCGGCCTCGTAACATATAACACATATGGGACAAACTTGAACCAGAGCTGTATATATTCGCATTCCAAAACTTTTGAGCAACTTCAGTCTCTCCAATCTCCGCTTCTACCGACTCCTCTTCTGTCATACCGTCTTTCACACTTTCTGCGTAATTTGCACCGCTTTCCTCCTCTGCTCCCGGCACCCGTCCTCCTGATCTCCAAGGGTGGTGGAGCGATCCTGAGGCTTCAGCTCGGGTCCGCAAACTGGTATTGAGAAGAGATGAAACCAGGCGTCTCGCTCATGAAGTTCGCATTCAATGACAACAACAGCAAACCCTGCTGTGCCTGCACTTCCTCGACATATGGATGCCCTGTTTAGTTCTTTGCGAATTCGATATTACAACAATTCGATATTACAACAATTCGGATTTCGACGATTCGGAGTATTTGTTAGATACACTGACGGCCAAAAATGATTTCACCCCCCAAAAAAAAAAGAAAATATCTCCGAGAAATCCATTTCCAGGATATTCTAAGCTGCTGGCATTATTGGAGGTCATGTACTTGTATTTTTCAGAGAATGTGAGCAGTCGGGGTGGAGGGGAAACTACTCAAACAGAGGGATTCTGTCGTGCCGACACTGTAATCGGGCTCGGATCTTCTACCCTATTTGGTAGGGGGTGAAATCATTTTTTGGCCGTCATGTAGGGATTTGAAGGAAGAGTCGGTGCAAAATGGAACAGAGGTATCTGCGCGGTGGTTTCACTGGTTTCACTGACGATGAGGTGATGGAACTTTATGTCAGGGCGTCAAGCCATGGGATGATGATGCCGACGTAAATTTGAGGGTAAGTATTTTTTCTTACTTCAGATGGTGCTTGCTGCGCCCCTCTCTTTCTGACGATTGGTGGTAGCAAGTAGAGATGTGATACACAAGCCAATTATACCCCTCAAATGGTTCAGTTTTTGAGTATTTCATGGTTTGAGCTTGAACTGTAGCTTAATGTTGTACGCTTTCAGTATGTAATAATCGTAGTTTTTTTTGGGTATCTCAAGTAATCGAGAAAGGAGAAATGGTCATTTTATTTAACTTAGAAATGATTTGCCCGCCTCACTGAGCATCACAAAGTATCGTATCAGAGCAGATTTCTATGCATCTGAATTTAAATGTTTTTCTTACAATTTCTTAAGCTTGTTTCCATCTTTCTATATCCCCGTTTCATTTTTGTGTAGGGCCTCTCGGAATTTGGATATGTGCGGGATTATTAAGTTACATAGTCCGCCATACCGAAATGAGCCGAAAATATTATTGCCATCTCTGCATCACGATCGATCTAACTCTTTGACCCTCGGCAAGATCATATCGGGATGGCTGAAAAGAGTTTCTTCCCGGTCAGCAGCATTGGGTGATGTTTTCAGACGCTCCATAAAGCTGGTGTCAGTACGTACCGCCCCACCGCCGCACAGCGTCACAATTTCTGACACACATTTTTAGACCCCTCTGGTCAGGAGTTACGTGTTAGAAATTACAGTGTTGGTAACACCTGTATTTCTAACCCAGGCATACTCCTGGCATTACAGATGTGGTCTGATAGTCCCAGAATTGAATATGAAAAGCAAACCGTTACAAATTCTATAAGTTTACTCAGGAACATGATCTCACATCCCGTATGCCAGAGTGATTGCCAAATGTAACCAAGATCAAAAGCTGCATAGGTCCTCAAGAATTCACAGAAAATACGAGAAATTGAGTGTGCTACTGTGCCCTGAAGATTGGATTCGGAACTTTCTAAAAAGTCTGGCCGCGCCTTATGTTCTTACATTAGCTCATGTAAAGTATCATCTACGGTCCGACGAAGGGGATTGTCATTCAACTATACTCAGTATACTGGTATACATCAGCCTTCAAGCCTCAGGCCTCAGGAATTATCGCAGCACTGGCATAGTCCCGACCGTCGGAACTGACAGCAATCGGTGTTCGTCTTTTTTTGAAACAACTTCCACTTCATATTCTTTGGATAGACCGGAGATGTACTAAATTGATATCAAGTTCCTGAACGCATTTAGGCAAACTGAAAATGGGGTTGTCAGCCATCTCCGAGGAGCGATCGGGACGATCTAGATATGTGCCACCATACTGTTGGTATAGTAAGTGTACCGTTTGCTCAATCAAAGTGTATTAGAGCGCATCTGCAACGAGGACTTTGGATGGCTCCACCTTCCATACAAAGTAGTTTTCAATGGATTCGCTTAAAACATAGCAATTTCTCGTTGCAGAATGCGCTCTATTACTTATCCCGAATTTTCGTCGATCTCTCAGTAGTACCCTGCAGCTAAGTTGTACGTAGTCTGTGCGACAGTGGGTCGGCGGTGTCTCAGATTGCGCAAACGGCCTGAGGTTATGAGCCCTTTTTCACTCCATCCTCAGGAATTATCCCTTACATAACGCGTTCCAGGAGTGGGACCTTGATGCTTTCTGACTTCGGGATACGTTAAAAGAATAAATTGTGACTGTATTCGATGTTTGTCAATCTGGCCCAAATGACATTTTAACGTGCATCATTGTAGTGAGCCCAAGAACACCCGACTTGGTATGAGATTTGAGTCCGGTTGTCGGATAGTAGCGATATGCGATACCGTAAGATACGGTGGGCGAATTCGTAGGTATGGATAACAATTCGAGGATGTGAATTGAATAAACTCTTTTAGGATCTAGACCGATTGAAAAATCAGACTGGAGAACAAGATACGAACTTGATAAGATATCTAAGCCCATTTAGCTAGTGATTTTTTTCGCTGGAAATCGCATGGATATTCTGTTCCCTAATGCCACAAATAATAGAAGTGACGATGTCCAGAGCCCCATTAACACTAGAGCATACATGGTGGCAGGGCGGAATGTTTCAATTGAGACAGTAACACTCAAAGTTTGCCTCAGAGCACTGTGTGTCTAGCTGGAATTCGGAAAGAGATCTGTCTTCTCTGGGTGTCTTATCATGGTTCTGATACCTCGTGGTTCGTGATTCTGCGGCGGCGAACCGAGTCTCAAGAATTCTGTAATTCGCTCTTATAGGCGAACTATTTCTGCATGACTCCACCCCGTCTTGACCTCGAAATTCCCTGCGCCTTTTTCTATGGTCACTTCCCAACATAACCCATTTCAAATTAATCGATATCCATCTGTTTCAAGTCGTAATTGTCGTCACAAGTTAAGTACGACGTTGTCAAGGAGTCATGTGTAGGTGTCGAACGATAGTACTTTGTCGGATATAACGGGTTCACTCCGACATCGAACAAAATGGAGTAGATAGCACAGATCGACTCTTTACGTGAGAGAACGAAGTTATTTTGACGTGGTGTGCCTATTAGCGCTTGGTTCTGCTTGTGCATCTCAGTAGTTCTGTTGTCTTAATGTCAGTGTTACTGATGAACAGCATTGCTGAGTGAAGAGTGAATAACTCCTTCAGACCACTTTATAGCTTGTATTGCTGCGATACCCTCAGTCAGCTAGCTGAGGTGAATACAAAACTCTCTCTGTCCTGGCTCACTCTTGATCGTTCTCTCCCTGTCCTCCCAAACGTGCCATCCAGTCACTGTTTGAGAAGAAAAATCTGGAAGGTGAGTTCTATCATCCATGGCATTTTTTACCTCCTTGTTACTCAAGGGTCTTTTGACACTGGTACTAGCCCAATGTCTATCCTTGAAACATACAACTCGCTTAGGACTACGAGTGATAGTATTGTCAACGCTGATCATCCTGATGGTCATAACTCCGAATTTTTGACGAGCCACAACGAGCCACTACCCTTCAGTTCCTTTTTCTTCGGCTCGGGCTGGCTACGACAACCAGCAGAACATCCGCATCTCTTCGATAATGCCGACTTCCCAGACCCTGGAGATCAGCATTTGGCTCTCTACCACGACCAGCTTCCAAGCACGAACAACACTGAAAGCTTCAACCCAGATCATAGGTTCCCGCTCCAGGCTCCGTTCGAATGGTCCGAACGTCATAGCTGTGGTTTACCATCTTATAATCACCGTTATGATCACCGTGGCAAACACGAACCCAGCCCGAGTACCACTCAAAACACGCAGTCACTCTCCCTTTTTCTTTCGGACCAGTCTGTTCATTTCGAAGGCATACATTCATCGACAGACCCTTCGTTTGCTATCGACTCTTCGAGTTCCACTGCTGCACAGGAGGGTACCGATCCGTCTGGCGGTGATTGGAAGCAATATGTGTCTACACCGGCAGCTATCGAGGCTGCTTATAGGAGACGCAAATCGAGGAATAGCAAGCTTTTTTTTTGCCCCCACTGCGGCAGGGACTTCACCGCCAACCACAACCTTAAGCGTATGTGGCAATATCCTTTTATCTGCCCTTCGGAAAATCTAATACGAAGTGACAGTCCATATCGATTCACACTTCGGGATCAAAAAGTACCCTTGCAGGTGGTGTCATCGTTGCTTCACTGCACCTTGTACGCGAAAAAAACACGAAGGGACTTGCAAAAGTGCTTTAATGTGGGATCGACACCTTTTATTGACGACCAGATGCTGAGCTCCGCTCTTAGGGATGTCAAGGCATCTCTTCCACAACTTGAGTTCTGATGATCAATTGAGCAACCCGATTATCTCAACACAGCGTCTCATTTATTCAGGGATCTACCGAACGACAATTTATTTTCGTGTTTACTCACAATGAAGTCTGACGTTCCTCTATCAGAAACTTCGATAGGTACAAATAAAGAATCAGTTAACCACGTCTCATTCTTCACTGTGCATCCCCCCATTAATAAAGTTCGAGTCTGTATAAATGCAATACCAGAATGTGAACTGGTAGTTAATTCCATATAAGTACATACTTATTAATATTATTTAAATAAATTATTATCATACTGAAGGTCCAATCACATGGCTCGGCTCTAACAGCAATATTGCTGTTATCATAATCCAAATCGATAGACACACAAACGGTGACAACCCGAAATCACCCCACCCAGTCGGAGTTCGAAACGCACGTGGTGCCTGAGCCTTGTGTGGACCTACTGTAGGCGTCTTCCATTCCTCGTTCCCTGCTTTTAAGACTGCTCAAACTCCGACAGAGATATCTTGCTCATTGTCGTCGTCAGAATTCCACTTGATATATGTCACCGCGTCCCAAGCCATTCTCGGTCCACCATTCTGATTCGGCACGTTTACTCCTCGGTCTTTGAAGTAGTTACACAGCAAAGGTCCCCCTAGGGAACTGCGTATGTAGTCACATCCCAAAATGGAAATCCCCATGGGATACCCTTGTACCACTCCATCCTAGAACCTACAAACAGTTGCACATCAAGGTAACCCGGACGAGCCTGCTGCTGCTTGATGTAAGTATCATCCAGCATACGGCGGAGGGTTGAATGTCGACCATACTTGTACTGGTATACGTCAGCCTCCAGGTCTTGGCGCAACATTGTCTCGACAGACAGTTAGAACTGGCAGCACCCGGCGCTCATCTTGTTTTGAAACAACCTCCACTTCATATTCTTTGAATAGACTGGGGACGTACTACATTTCATCTTCCCGAACGCCTTTAAACTGAAGACGGAGCTGTCAACCATCTCCGAAGAGCGAGGGACGATCTAGATATGTGCCACCACCATGCTGTTAGTCGTTAGTAAGTGTGCCATTTGCTTGACCAAATTATACAACTACATACCTTGAATTATCCCGATAGTTCGTCGGTCTTTCAGTAGTACCCCGCAACCACGTTGTACATGTAGGATGGTGTGTCGGCGGTGTAGCTTAGATTGTGCTAACGACCTACCAGTGAGATTATGAGTCCTTTTCATCCCGTCCCCTGGCGCTTTGCGGGGCATCTAACTTCTAGATATGTAAAGAGTAAATTGTAACTGTGTTCGATGTTCATTTTTAACATGCATCATTGTAGTGAGCCCAAGAACTCCCCGCTTGATATGCGTAGATTTCGATCTAGTAGTCAGATGGCGATATGCGATACTTTATGATACGGTGGGCGGATTTGTAGGTATTACTAGCGATTCGAAGCAATTTTTTTAGGGTCTGGACCGATTGAAAAGATCAAACTGGAGAACTTGGTATACGACTAGATCTGAATCCATACAGTTAATGGTTCTTTTTGCAGGAAATTACGTGGATGTTTTGTTCCCCGGTGCCATAAATGTATGAAGTTCAATGGAAGTGATGGTGTTCAGGGCTCCATTAACACTAGGACATACATGGTGGCGGGGCGGAATGTTTCGGCATTGAGACATTATGCATTAACGCTCAAAGTCTGATACTTTGTGTTCAATCATGATTCTGTCGGCCGTGAGCTGAGTCTCAAGAACCCTGCAATCTGCTCTTATAGATGAACAATTTCTGCATAACTCCTTTCACCTCCGTGTTGATCCCGAAATTACCTGCGTCTTTGTCTACGCCTGACATAACCTCACCCATATCAAAATTAACCTTAATCGATATTGTCTGTTTCGAGTCGTATTTGTCGCCACGAGTGCGACGTTGTCAGGGAATCATGTTCAAGTGTCAAACGATAGTACTTCACCGATATAATAGCCTCACTCAATCATCGAACAAAACGGAGTAGCACGGATCGACAAGGGTGTGACAGAATCTTATTTTGAAGTGGTATGTCTATTAGCGCTTCAGACCACTTTACAGCTTATACCCTCAGTCAGGCAGCTTGAGGTGAATACAAAACTCTCTGTCCTGGCTCACTCTTGATCGTTTTCTCCCTGTCCTCCCAAACGAGTCATCTTCTATGTCGGACTCAGTCACTGTTTGGGAAGAAAGCTCTGGAAGGTGAGCTCTATCATCCATGGCATTTTTTACCTCCATGTTACTCAAGTATCCTTTAACGCTGGTACCAGCCCAATACCTATCCTTGAAACATCCGACTTGCTTGGGACTACGAGTGATGGTACAGTGTCAACGGTTGACCATCCTGATGATCATAACTCCGAACTCTTGACGAGCCACAACGAGCCACTACCCTTCAGTTCCTTATTCTTCGACTCTGGCTGGCTACTACAACTAGCAAGGCATCCGCATCTCTTCGATAATGCCGACTTCCCAGGCCCTGGAGATCAGCAATTAGCTCCCTACCATGACCAGCCTCCAAGCACGAACAACACTGATAGCTTCAACCCAGATTATAGTTTCCCACTCCAGGCTCCGTTCGAATGTTTCGAACGTCATAGCTGTGGTTTACTATCTTATTATGATCACCGTGGCAAACACGAACCCAACCCGAGTGCCACTCAAAACATGCAGTCACTCTCCCTTTTTTTTCCGGACCAGTCTGTTCATTTCAAAGGCATACATTCATCGACAGACCCTTCGTCTGCCATTGACTCTTCGAGCTCCACTGCTGCACAGGCGGGTGCCAATCTGTCTGGCGGTGATTGGAAAGAATATGTGTCTACACCGGCAACTATCGAGGCCGCTTATAACAGACGCAAATCGAGTAATAAAAAGCTTTTCTTTTGCCCCCACTGCGGCAGGAACTTCACTGCCAACCACAACCTTAAGCGTATGTGGCAATATCTTTTTTATCTGCCGTTCGGAAAATCTAATACGAAGTGACAGTCCATGTCGATTCACACTTTGGGATCAGAAAGTACCCTTGCAAATGGTGTCATCGTTGCTTCACTGCACCTTGTACGCGGAAGAGACACGAAGGGACTTGCAAGAATGCTTTAAATTAATGGGATCGACGCCCTTCATTGATCAGATGCTGAACTCCGCTCTTAGAGGTGTCAAGTTGTGGAAGAGATACTTTGTAATCAGCGAGTTTTGATGATCAATTGAGCAACTAGATTATCTCAACACTAGACCGTATCTGCAACGGGAAATATCTAGGCTCCACTCATAAAAATGGAAGTGGGGCTAGTAGAAAATGCTTGTTTGAAGTCAGCCAGACGCAAAAAAAAATTGTGACACTGTCACTCCGAGTAGGAGGAGTCTGTCAATAGCGATGGACCGTTGTGACCTTTTTAATCTTCAATCTGCCAGTATCTCAACCACTGCTCCAAAGCCAACAATTTCCTCGTATAAGCCTTCAATAAACACGCTAGGAGGCGACACTGACGACTCATGAATGTGACATGTGGTGAGTTATCGACATTGCGGAGATATTGGGACCAGGTGGAGCCTAGTAGAAAATAGACCATTTTGAACCAACAAAAAACGGTCAAATTTCCCGTTGCAGATACGGTCTACTGACAGGGTCTCATTTATTCAGGGATCTATCGAACGACAACTTACTTTCATGTGCCATACTCACAATGAAGTTTGACAGTCCTCTATCAGAAACTTCGATAGGTACAAATAAAGAACCAGTTAGTTATAACCACGTCTCATTCTACACTGTACATCCCCCCATTAATAAAGTTCGAGTCTGTATATAAATGCAATACCAGAATGTGAACTGATAGTTAATGCATAAATAGTTGAGGGTCCTTAACAACCATAAAAAAGCGCTCCTCCAAAAAAAAAAATAAAATAAATAAATAGTTGAGGGTCCAGTCACATGGCTCGGCTCTAATTTCGAGCCGTAGTTTACATCCCAAAATGGAAATTCCCAGGGGATACCATACCACTCCATCCCAGGACCCACAGACGCCCCTTCAACTTGTTCCGATTCGATACCCCGCGCAAAATTCCACGTGATGTGTGTGCTGGAAAGGACGACTGTTGTCCTTT
>ML179812.1:0-49128 GCA_004369135.1 Dendrothele bispora CBS 962.96 | reverse complement strand
GTACATTTCCAGTAGATCCCTGTACCGTAAACTTTTCTTTATTTTCCCCTTCTTCGCGCTGCCTATCGATGAGATAGATTCTGTATCGATTCACCACAAGCGTAGCACCGCAGAGGTAAATGGGTAGAAAGAAAGGATCAAGGTGACTTGTAAGTGCTACATGCGAAAGCCATAGAAAACCGTTTGACTTACCGTGAAGATTGACTCATATATCTTTCCAACCTGGTCTGAATAGCCATCGGACACTTGGGTTTGAATTGTGCCTTTCGTTTTTCTTTGTCCTTCCCTTTCCCCTTCCCTTTCTTGGGACTCGGACTCGAACCCGCTCCTGCCACTGGGGAAGATGCCATCCCGCCTTTTGACGAAGAGCTGATCATAAGATTAGAGCCGGAAGAAGCTGCTGTCGATATCGTCCGTGGTTGAGAGCTGATTTCTGCGTATGACGTAGTCGATGAAGACAAAGGAAGGATTGGAGTGGCAGACGGCAGAGACTGGGGAGCTGAATGAGACTGAGAGAGTGGGTACGAAGAGGTCATGTATCCTTTTGCTGGTTCTGTAAACCGCGTTCCCGGAACAGAAGACAATGTGTTGGAAGTGGGATGACTTGTAACTGTTCTAGCTGTTGACGCAGGGTTTGACGTCGACGTCTCGTCAGTCGCAGTACGCGCTTTCTTGTGAGTGTTAGTAGAAGCTATGGGAGTGTGCTTAGAGCTCCAGTCTTCGAAAGAGCCGTCAGCCTTTCGTTTTTGGAGGACCATCACGTCGTCGTTGAAGTACAAAATGAAAAATATTTTAGGTCTCACGGGTAGTTTGGTCACGGTCCGGTCCATTAGCTTGGGTCTCACGTCTTCTCATTGGATACTTGGTCAAAGAAACTCTCACGCACATATCCTAAAGAAAATTAAAACCAGACATCCAAGTCCACAGTACCGATGACTCTGTTTCGATGGAACGGGATACCCCGATATTGGGGGTTCAGGATTACTTCCATACACAGTCTTAATTACTGAATGTCACTGCCTCACTGTCGTCATTTTTCTGCTAGACTCGGAACCACCAACCATCAAAGTTTTGTCTCGAATGGGGTACTGCCAGTGAGGAGGATCCTCTAGATCAATGTCGATGATCCACCGACGTTCGTCTGTGATTTATGATCAGTTCAAACCAGGTCGAAACATCCCAATAGTACTATCCCCGGTCTCCCACTAGTACGATACAAAGAAATCCATATTCTTGTCTCGTAAGAGGTAAGGAAAAGTCGAAGTCGGGTCTCGGATCTGGTAATGCGGGAAGGGCCCACGTCAGACACGTCAGCAGTAAGTAAAAAAAAAGAATGATTGACTTGCCTTGCGGTCATGCATCCGATTGAGAAAGGTACAATCTCGTGCAGATCTGCGGATACGGAATAACAATGTTTCGAGGGATCCCAATCGTCTGGAACTCTTCACCCGGTTCACCTCGGATGTTATAGAAATGCTCTTTACAAGCACCTTTTATGGTTCCTTTGTGTCCGCAACTGCGTGTTTCTTACTTATGTATATGTCTGTTGAGCAGCAAGACACGATGATTTAAGAAAAGACTAATGAGAATATACATCACCCCAAACACGACCCGGCGAACGATATGTAGATTCACACTCACAAAAAATGGAAACAAGGGCAATGAAATACAAAATCATTCATGACACTGTTACTCATTAGATTCTTAGAGATGAAAAAGTTGTTGTTTCCATCATGATCAATATCCACTATGGCCCATTCTGAACAAGGTCATTGTATACATAACTGTTCACTGCGTGTGCCGTGACTGATTTCTAGCACATTTTTTGAATCCGACATCGGGATGGATTCATCTACTGTTATCACACAAACTGCCGGGATGGCGTGTTGTATTCCAAACAAAACATACACTTCGAGCTATTAAATAAGTAATCATTCAATTTTTTTCATTGCATAGGTTGTCCATCACCACCAAGCCAAATCAAAAACAAAATTATGCTGACAGGAGAATTACATCTCTGTCCGAAGTAAAGACAAAAAATGACCACAAAAGTTAGAACTCACATTTAATCAGTGAAGACTGAAATCTCCGTTCTCTATTAGAGCTGTTGGGAAATATCACAAGGGAGTACGGAAATAAGCTTTCAAGAGGTTTCGCAAAATATTTTATTATTTCTGATAGATATATTGGATCATGTACAGGAGACCAGCATAGAAATCAATATACCAACAGATGAAAAGCTTAGTATAATGGAGTACAAAAGCTTATTTATTGATTGATGAAGTGGCTTCATCAAGTTCAGCAAGTGCCTGAGAACATGCATCCAACTGCTTCTCAAGTTGTCCATGTGAATCAAAAATATCTCTTGCTTCCTCATACTTCTTCCTAGCTTCTGCAAAATCTTGCCAATAAAAGAAAAGATGCCCAAACTCCAATAAAGTATATCCAATTATATACTTTTCTCCTGGAAGCTTTTTCAAGAGCTCCAGTGCTTTAGTGAATGCCTCCTTTGCCTTTCCGTATTTTCTTTGAAGCTTATAAGTTATCCCCAGATATTCATAGCATAATGCAATATTTACAATATTCCCAACGTTCTGATATTGCCTCTGAGCATTTGAGAGCATATCAACAGCATCATCATATTGTGCTTGATTCCCATAAATTATACCCAAGATCATCAGACAGTCTGCAAGTCCTTTTTTATTTCCAATTTCCTCAAATCGTTTTTGAGCTTTCGTTATCATTTCAGTTGCTTCACCATGTCTCTCCTGCTTTCTATAAAGCTCTCCGAGACTCCATAGACACTCTGCAACTCGCAGCTGATCTCCAAAGGTTTGAAATTGTTTTTGAGCATCTAAAATCATTCCAGTTGCCTCATCATTTTTATCCTGCATTCGATAAATATCTCCAAGCAATTTCTGACACTCTGCAACACCCAGCTTATTTCCAATTTGTTGAAATAGCTGCTGGGCTTCTGGGATCATTTCAGAGGCTTCTTTGTACCTGTGTTGCATGTAGTAAATATCCCCAAGCCAGCTCATTGAATCAGCTTGAGCCTGTTGGTTTTCACTCTGTTTAAAATACTTTTGAGCTTGTAAATTCATATTGATGGCTTTTTCATATTGAGCCTGGGCATAGTAGGTGTCTTGCAGGATTTTGAAGCACCTTCCCAGTATATCTGATCCAGCTTGAGAGATATTCCCCTCCTCATTGAGACATTCCTTTACAGAGATAACCTGGGCCTCAGCTTCTTCAAATCTTCCCACCCATCGCAATTTTGCTGCCCTCATTAATTTCAAATCAACCTTATCATTATCAATATTTTTATCCTTTTCTAGAATCAGATCAATTAAACCGATGGAAACTGAATTGAACGTAGTGAATCTGCACAGTATGTTTAATGCAGAGATGCAGGATGTCTTTGAATTGCTACTGCTTATTTGTGCTTTGTAAATCTTTTCAATGTTGTTAATATGAAGTTGGAGTGCAGGCTGGGCTTCCATATTGTTACTGGGTAGATTCTGAAGAAATTGTGCATAAAAATTTTCCAGCTGATCAATATCACCTTGTCCAATGGGATATTTTGAACAAATATGTTCTCGGACTGGTGCTAACATTTTCAGTCTTTCATTTTGATCATAAATGAGTGAGCTATCCAAAAGCACTGACACCTCCATATCTAATCCATCTTTGTCTGAGAAGATTTTGTCCAAATTTCCAGACCACATAGGTACCCCGTCAGGGAGGAAAGCTATGTTTGAAAGAAGCCTCAGTGTGTTTCCTGTTACTTTGAACACCTTGATAGACAGATCAATAGAAAAGCTAACACTGGTCAACCGGTTCAGCTGGTTCCCATCCTCATTCAACACTGAAGTTTTGTGTGTCTGCCACATTCTTATAAGCACCTCCAACATAGAAACTCTTTTGACAAGCTGGGCACTCAATCTAATTGCAAGGGGAACATACTCAAGTTCATTCATTAATGAATCAATATCAGATTCATAGTTTCCTGTGTTGTGTAGACTGTCACCAGCAAAGGCTTTGAATGCCTCCTTTGCAGCATTTGGTGATAATGTTGGAATGCCCGATTTATCCCCTAGCTTTATCCATGGAATATCACTAGGTCCTCCTGATCCCCTCATGGTTACAATCAAAGATACTCTGTTATACTGTGCCATTTTCTCTATTAGATTCTTTACACCACTTCTGGCACCAATGTGATTCCAGGGAGTCTCAAAATTGTCAAAAACAATCAGCAGATCATTATGAAGTGCCTGGAGGTAACCAAACAGAACCTTCTGTTTACTCTGATTCTCCTTCGTAGTCAACTCCATAATCTGAATTAATCCCTGGACAAGAGATTCTGCATCTTCAAAAATTTCACATGGAATGAAGTAACATCTTCCTGCAAACTTGTCATTGACTGAAGTAGCACTCATGATATGGAGGGCCAAGGAAGTCTTGCCCATTCCTCCTCCTCCTAATATGGCCAAGAACCTGGAAGCTTGTTGACAGAGGATAGCAACTCCTTGTTCAACAAGCTCTTCCCTACCTTTAAAGACAATTGGCACTGCTGGGGTAGCATGTGCTATCATACTGTTCCAAAAATTAGCATCATGTTGAAATATAACTGTTAAAATATAAATACTCTTGAGTAACTTTCTATCATGAGAAGGGCCTATTAGCTTGATACACAAACTGTTTTAGTGTGGAATACATACATTTGCCTCAAAGAATGATCCATCTAGTGGAATACTATAAATTTGATTGTTCATTGTTATATCATTCCAAACTTACCAAATCTATAGTAGTGGTTGATCTGATTCCCACCAACATTAATTATGTTGCTATTTGTAATCCTATTATTTTTTGCGTTTTGCAGAAAACTGTGGCCAGTGAATGTATGCATGTGCTGGTCAGGAGTCTGAGAGTTTGAGGCAGGTAATAAAGGTCCTGCTGCTGTATCCTCAGTGATTTCAGCAGGGTGAACTTCTTGTCTCTTTTTGGTTTTTAAACCAAGCTTTTGCAGAGCCACAATTGCTTTCTTCATTTTATGTAGACTAATTTGCATCATTGTAGCTGTCCCAAAATAAAATTCACTGAAGAAAATAAAAGACACTTACTATGTGATTGAAGACGGGAAAGGTATTCAGCTGCATGTGATCAGCAAATTTAATATGTCAAAAATTAAGGTTTTGGAATATGGAGATATTTATGTACTTTATTTACTTACAGTCACGTTCTGAGAATAGCGGAAGAGATGTAGCTGTTGAAGATGTAAACTTATCCATCTGCATGTGACTAGTCAATTGAATGATGAAGAAATAAGGTTTCAGAGACATGGGGGGTTCCAGAAAGTTGGAACTCCGATGAGCAGTATCCAGACTCCAGAACCAATCTTGAATATAATTTATTTCATTTACTGTCAGGCAAATAATGGGATGCTAGAAGTAAAACACTTAAATAGACCAAACTCAGACTCAAGGTAGTCCAAACCAATTTATTTGTACATGGCAAATATTTTCTATAATTAGCAGTAGCTTTGTTAATGTGAGTGTAGCTGTGCTTATGTTGAGAATCTAAAGTTTGGCATCAACTCTTTGTCGCATTCAGAATCCAGGTCTGCCCACTGGGATTTCGGATCACTCTCAATTTGACTTTTGAGTTTGATGTTTTTCTGACTAACTTTTGCTTAACCTGAGTGGATTTTCTGTGACATTAATTTAAAAAAAACTAAATTGACACCTGGAGGGTTAAAAATTGGCAGGAGGACCAGGTCGCAGCGTACCACTCATAACACACTCTTACTCTTAAGTGAAGGATTGGGGCAGCCCCTAATCAATAATCATTCGAAGGTCTCCAGACTCCCGGTGTCAAGTATTACGGATCAACTGTTCCAGGCTCCGGGGGCTGTGGCAGTTTCTTCGATTATCGTATAGATCAACAGTGATTTTTTTGCGGAACTGTTTGAACCTGTGTCGAGTGGCTCTCTGAGAGCTAGAATTTGATTATATTCTGGTATGCCCGCGTATCAGCACATATCACTATGGACCCTAATTAGGTGTAATATCAACCTAGCATAGAGTGATATTCGCCACCACCCTAAATTAGGTGCTTTTGGTTAGGTATAGGTCATTCTGAAAGAACCTATTTTGGGGTGAAATTTCGAGGCTATTTTATTTTTCATATGTAGGTTGTTTTGTAGGTTGATTTAATCGTGGCAAATCGCTACAAGTCCATTCAAACTCCGCATCATGTGACTGTACAGTTCAAAAGTCACGCGATGTTTGTCTTTCTGTTATTGTCAACGACAACCATCAACGTCAACACTGGCGCTCAAGTACTGCTTGCCTAGCAGCCTTGTTGCCCATCATTGGAGCCTGCATCTGGTGCTTCCTAGCTCTCTCTATCAATGTCAAAATCCGAGGCCTCAAGCTTCAAGACTACCGCAAGGCTCAAGCTCAAGTATCATTTTTGCTAGTCCCGCCTTCTTGCTCATCATTGAGGCAAGCAATCTGGCTCTCTTGGCTATTTCTGGCTCTGTTCATCAATGTCAACACTCAAGCCTTCAAGCTCCAAGATTTCCTTGCTCAAGAACATGACTAGTGCCAATGCATGTCAAGACAACCTGCAAGTTTTTTCGTGACCTCAAGACAAGCCAAAAATACTATGATCCATTGCAATCCAGAATGAAAAAATTATCTGGTACTCCAGCAAGTACAATTATCCCAAGTGGCAAGAAGAAGACTGCTGCGAAGCACAAGGTTCAAGTTTCGAAGGCCAACTACCAAGGTGATTTCACTTACACATTTGCGACTGTTAGATGTCTAGCCACCCGGAAGCTCAGTGCTTTATTTATGTTCTATACAATGTTCTATATTACCTTTGCCAATAATATATCATTATATGGTCTAAATCTCATTATCAATAGCCTGCGAGAATCTGTAATGAGGTTGTGAGTAGATTTCAACCTACTCACAATACAATCAACCTAATGTGGGGTGATATATTTTCTATTTTGAAAATCTAGTCATAGGTTAAAATTTGCGAAAATAGGTTGGAAGAACACCTATGGAAAATATGAAAAAGATAGGTGTTTTTTCAACCTTCACAGGTCGAAAATAACCGCATCTTAGGTCGAATTTCACCCAGATGTAGGTCCAATCTACAAATGATTTTTGACCTATATGGGTCTCACAGTGTATGTTGACAATATTTTTGAAGAAGTCGGCGCAGGCCTCTCAAAGGTGAATCAAGGTTCATCAATTACCACTGATGTATGATGGCCTCGGGCTGATAAAAATCTAGACACAAATTCTCTGATGACTTAATGGAGAGAGTCATGACTTGTAATCAACCTAGTAACCTTAAATTTCATCAGAAAATCGGATCTATACGGTATTTAACATCCTCTTGTCGGAAAGGTGGCTTGGAGTCTACCAGCATAGAAATGCATGTTGGTCATTTAATATTAGATGGAAGCATCTCAGAACTGTCCCTTTTACGAGAATTGGGATCTGATTTTAAACGTCACTAGTTCCGTCCCGAGGAATGACGTTGACAGTAGTCGGTTTCTGTCATTGCCTCGATATTTTTATGGTTCCAAATGGTAATTCTCCAAGAGAATCGATGTCAAAGGTGGCACTAGCCTAAAGTTGCAGGAGTCACTAGTACCGGGTCTTTTAACTTAGACCAATGATTCAAATCTATAAATTTGTCACAGCAGAGTATTCTTCATTACCCACCCGCCCCGCTCAAGATAGAGAAAAATATCTGTGTTCATTAAGGTACATTCTTTGCTAGACAAGCGCCACTCGCATTGAATTCTAGAGCAAATAATAGACACAAGCGTGCTCTATGTGGCGGTTTATAGTACTTGCACCCGAGAGTTCTTCGAGCTCAAATCGTCTCCTGCATATACTTTCCTTTCCACTAGTCTGGGATATCATGATAGACATCGACAAGTGGCAATAATTGAATTGCTACGACTTGACCGGTAACAAGAATTGGTTATAGACAGGCGTGGCGTGGCGTAATCATCAGTGAGCGTTGGGTGCTCTGTCTAGTATAAAACCCCAGGCATTTATCCCTCACTTCCTCAGGAGTATTCTCTATTTCAAGTCTCAAATGTTTTCTTCGTCCCTTTCTCTCTTCGCAACAATCGGTATTCTCATTGCTTCTGCTCATGCTGAGACCCATACCGTTGTGTTCGACAATCGGTGCGTTCCTCTCTTTGTGTATATGCTATCGTGTGGCATCAGCCTCACCATTTTCTTTTCTACATGATAGGTGCGGGTTCGGGACTGTGAGTTCATTGAGTACGATTGATGCTGTTTTGATTTCTGACCGATGTTCGTAATCGACGACAGCCAACCTTGATTCAAGGACCGAGAGTACTTGGGACTGGAAACGGACCTTTCCATATCAATGGACCACTTACGGGTGCTATCGCGTATGTTGTTCAATTTTGTCCTAGCATTTTTTAGGTTTATTCACGTTAGCCATCTGGATGGTTTTATGTCAAACATACAGCTACCTCCAAACCGGTCAGTTCTACTAGTGTTATTTGAATAGGGCATTTGCGGTAGTACTAACATGATGGTGTGGATCACTATCAGGAAAATGTGGATTTAATGGTGAAGGCTGTACCCTTGTTGAAACTACCTTGAAGAATCCGACTTGTCCTGGATGTGGCTCTAGTACTGATATATCTCTGATTCCCCCGTGAGTCGAGCCAATATCTTGACATTATTTTGCACGGGTTCCGAGTCTGACTCCTCCATTCCGCCGCGTATAGTCACTCGTTCTCTGTCACCAGTGGATTCGGGTATGTAAAGAAATGAGAAGAGACTTTGGCTGATCTCTCTTTAAGTTATTTCAACGGCTGTGATAAAGCCGGAGCAGATTGTGAGTTCTTATTTTGGGGTTGGAGCTCAGGACTTACCAATGCTCCATAGGCACAAATGCGAACTGCCCTACGGCTTTCCATAAACCATCCGATACATTTGTCCAGATCCCTTGTCAGGCTGATAATTTGAGTTTTTCTCTGTTTAGTGACTTGGATAGATCGGGGTGAGGTGAACGACTCGAGAATTCTGACTGATAAACGAAATTGCGTGCATAGGTCAATCTCGCCATCACTTTCTGCGATTAAGTCTACTGTCTGAACCGAAGGATTGTGGCGGTTTAATATTGGATGTATTATTTTTGGTAGCTTTGTACATTAATATGATTTACGGTCATATAAGTTCTTGTCTCATGATCGATGTGTTCTGCAGGAGCTGGGGTTCAAGCAAGTCCTAGGAGAAGAACTAAGTGTGTCAAATTGGGGAACGTCAGAAGAATGCGGGCGCAGTGATCGCAGAGAGTGCTTGAGGGAGAACGAAAGCTCAAGTGTTGCTATGGTGTGATTTTCAAGATTAGATTCTCAAATATTGATAGGTAAACTTTGTCACATCTCTGTCACATCAACTCGACAAGAAAACTGGTAAATGAAATATGCTCTGTAATGGAAAAAAAAGCGATGATTTTCACAGTTCATTCCTCGTAAACCTCCTCCTTCCCTCCGACACTACTCTACCCATCCGGTGTTTAGGGTAGAGCAAGCCGTCCTCACATAAACCATCCGAACCACCTAACCCCACTCTCTTTCTTCGCTTGTTGTTCTGTCTGTTCTCTCCTTTGTTGCCCATGCCCATGTCCACGTCCATCTATCAGCCTTGTCCTCTCGTCCACTCTCCCTCCTCTTCCCTCCGTCTCACCACCGCTACCACCACTGCCATTATTATTATTTTCATTCCCCGCCCTAATATCCTCTCCAACCGCCTGATCCAGCGCTAAAGCCAGCGCTTTCGACATCGCCGCTGCGTCTTCGTCTTGTTCGAGCTGAAGACCAGGGACGTCTGCTACTCCTTCTACTCCATCTCCTTCCTCCTCTCCTACGACGCTATCCCCAATCGACCTCCTCTCCTCCCAATCCATCTCTCCAATCCCCGAATCCCTCCCTTCACTCGCTATCGACAAAGCATCATCACCGTCATTCCTTCCTCCCCTTCCTCTTCCTCCTCCCTTAACCGAATTCCCAAAATCATCTACCCCCAACTTCCTCTGCCTCCTCCTCCAAACCAAACACATCACCAACAACACGCCTTGACATATCCCAGCAACCGCAAACGTTCCCCAACTAGTCCAATCCGTACCCTCTCTAACAGCTATACTCGTCACCATTAAGACCGCTCCTGGAGTTTGGATACACATCATTGGGATTGAGAGAGCTCCGACGAGTTTGGAACGGTAGGTTAGGAGGATTTGGGGGAGGTATTGGAGGGAACAGAGGATGGCGGAGGTTAGGCCTAGGAAGAGAGCCCATTGGGTTACTGGTTTGGAACGGGTTGGAGTGGTGGGTGAAGGTGAGGGGATCGGGGATGGGGATGGGGATGGTGACGGGAAAGGGGAGGGGGAGGGAGGGAAGGTGAGTAGGAGGAAGAGGGTTGTTAGGAAGGTTATCAGGCTGGAGAGACAGAGAGTGTGTTATTAGCACGGATTGTAACGTACATGGAAAAAGGGCGAGAAAAGGAAGGGAGAATGCAACGAAAAAGAAAGAAAAGGCTCACAAATGAACCACAGCTAGCCAGCTCAACACGACAGACGTCTGCCATTGCCGAGTTCGAGTTTTGCCCTTAGGAACGACACGTGGGGTGATGAGCGGTTGGGATTCGAGCGAGGCTCGATTGGCGTCTGTGTCGATTGATGACGCCGAAGACGAAGAAGATGATGAGGAGGAGGAAGGAGAGAGGAATTTGAGATGAGGGGGGTAGTATATCATGTAAAGTATCATTCTGCGTGGCGGCGAGTGAGGTTACGAGGAAATGAGTATAGAAAGTATAGAGCAAAGGGCGAGGAGACGTACATCAGACTAAACATGGCCCATTGTAATCCGACTTGAATGATCCCTGCCGTCATTTCTATACAGCTCCCTAGACTCTACGGAACCGTTCAAAGCAAAGGTTGTGTTAGAGGATTACTGAAGCAAGGTAGGAAGAATGACGAAGATTCACTAAGACAGGACAACATCTGAGAATGCCCCATTGGACTGTAATCCTATGAAAAGTACAGATATTAGTTTGTTAGATGGTGTTGAAAAGAAGAATAAATCTAGTAACAGGGACGACGTACATGTTCAACAACCCCGACGTCGCACTCGTCACACCCAAGAACAAGAAAATCGGGCTGAGACCTTCTGAGGAGCCACTGGAGATAATACGGTAGTGCTATATGCATGATGAAATAGTTGTAAGATAACGCGCAGCCGAAGAAAAAGTATATCATATCTGGAAGAAGACGTATGGCACGTTTCAATCACTCACCTGGGGAACATAACTTATGACCAACCCGCAACATAGACCAAAGGTGAGAATAGCGCTAAACCAATCATGGTGCTGTGAAAGGAAAAGACGAGTGAGAATAGCGAGAAGGAGACAGGAAAGAATGGAGGTACACACAGGTTTACAAGTCTCTGACATGAAGGAAGTCGTCAAAGGCCAGTCGAGAACGCACATGTGGCCGGTACCCTACGGTTGCCCAAAATGGGAGTAATACTCACACGATCACACGACTTAAGCTCACCCCTAACCACGGCACAGAAGAAGATTTCCTCGTTACTCCCTCAGTAAAAATACTCACCATTTCTGTCTCCAATTTTGAAGAATTATGTAGCTTTACAGCCACCAATAAACGAGGTTCTCCAGCAACGAAGAACGAACTGCTCCTATGCCCAGCATCGAGCCATATCACTACTGTGACGGCTCGCCAGCACGGACGCCTTAAAGCATCGATTTCCTATGTTGCTTGCGCACAGCCCCGAGAGACCTCATCTTCAACATAATCCTGTACAATGACCTTTAATAGTACAAGTCAACGAGACTGCGACACCTCACGCGAAGCAAATGACGATGCCTCTGGCCGCCCGACATGAATTCCACTGCATATCTTAAATCACCAACTAAGATCAGTCAGCCTTCGCCCTGGGTAATTGAAAGCAAACACATATTCTCTAAGTAGATATTGTCCGAGGTCTACGATCAAAAAAAATGAAATCTCGCTCTCCGAATGTCTTTATAAGGTCCCTACCGGCAGATTCCCTTCAGAAGAAACGAGAAATAAGGCTCGGACTAGCTCCCTCCAACATGCGTCCAAAATATTCTGCGTTGTTTCTCAAACAATTCATCGTATTGGGCGTCGAATCGCGCAAAGTCGGTCCGATGTGTCCAAACCCTTGATTTTCCTATTCAACTAATTTATCGGTCAAGATGTTTGTGATGAAAAATGACCTCGAAATTAGACCATATCTGCAACGCGGATTTTTCTAAGCTCCATAATGTCGAAGAATAATGGAGCTACAGATAAACGGAAATGGACTAACGAAAAATTACCATGGCATTTGGTTAACTACCCAGCCCCACTTAGAGATTTTCGGGTGGGGGCTAGATAAATCTATATCATTCTTCAATAAAAAACAACGACCAAAAATCCGCGTTGCAGATATGGTCTATTGAATTGGAAGTTATGTTCTTTTGAAAAAAATCCAAACTTATTTCATTTTCGTTGGCGCAGGAATTTTGACACTCATGGTTCAGTAATTCCGCCTCCGAGCTATTTGCAAGGAAGGCCATCTGATATTACAACGGAGATATGTGAAGATTTGGTTCAACTTACACAGGAATCACCAGAAATGTTTCTGGATGAAATCCAGGAATGAGTAGCGGTTGCACATGAAGTAGCTATTTCACGTCCTCAGCTACATCAAGTTCTAGAGGACTGCGCGGTTTCTTACAAAAGGTTACGCCGAGCAGCCATTGAGCGAGACGAAGCTCTGTGTCTTGAATGGTGCCAAGCATTTCAGCAAGCTTACTCAGCCTCACAACTTCTCTTTATTGACGAGACAAGTAAAGATGATCAAACAATATATCGTCATTATGGCAGATCAGTTTCAGGAGAACGTGCAACTATTCCCGCAAACTTTGTTCGTGGTGATCGGTATAGCCTTGTAGCAGCTTTGGGAGTTAAAAGGACCCCTGAATATCCCAACAAATGTTTGATACAAAGTTCGGATAAATTTCCAGATTTTGGTCAGAAAAATTTTTCGAAATCATCTGCAATTAACCCAAAAAGCCCAAATCTGATGTCAAAAAATGTGGGAATTCTGCGCCACAAAAAAGTTCGGATAAAAACGTGGATCAAACATTTGTTGGGATACTCAGGGGTCCTGAGTTAAAGGATATGCTGCTGCACGTGTGGTTTCAGGTAACTAAGGCTTGACACGGATGCATCCGCGGATATCCGTCATCCGAACCGGCAGGTTTTTTCATTTAAAAAATCTCTATCTGCATCCGGGTCTATCCGGACCAATAGATACCGGCATCCGGGTCATCCGACCGGCAGGTATCCACGGATGCCAGATATCTGCATCTACAGCTAGTTTAAACCTGCAGGTATCCAATATCTCTCTACAAATTGTAATCATATGCATTTATTAAAGTCATATATAGGTATATATCATGATAAAACACCTATTATTACTTATATTTAATAAGTCAATGAATTTCAGTTAATATTATTAGCAAAAGACCACTTATCTATTTGTGTTATACATCATTTTGAAGATACAAAAAAACCACACATTTTTCATTTCTAGAAGTAGTCACACAAACTTGTTCTTGGCTATTTATTTGAGTTTCTAGAAATTGTGGCACCATGTGATATAAAGGGAAAGGTTATATATAAAAATGCAGAACATAATTCAGTGTGTACATATTAATATCTTGCACAAATTTCGTTTCTAGACATTGTTCTCAAACTCACTATTTGGAGATGAGAGTGGGAGAATGTCCCAAAAACCTAATGTAACTGTGAAATTATGGATATACTTTGTCAAATCAAGAAATTACTACGTAGCCTATTGTACTTAGTTTCCCTCTACACAAATTTTTAGATTTTTTCACCATGCCATTCTTGAGAACAGGCAGAGACAACATCAGGGGCAGACTTGGGGCTCAAAATTAGATGTTGCCTCTGCTCATTCTCAAAAATGGCATGGTGAAAAAATCTAAAAATCTGGTTGAAGCAGGACTACATACTACAGGTCACACTGATGTAGTATTCTTTGATATGAAAAAAGTACATCCATAAATTTATAGTTACAAGGGTTTTTTGGGACATTTTTCTACTCTCACCTCTGAATAGTGAGTTTGAGAACAATTTCTAGAAATGAAATTTGTGCAAGATATTAATATGTACACACTGGATTATCTTCCACATTTTTATATATATCCTTTCCCCATATATCACATGGTGCCACAGTTTCTAGAAACTCAAATAAATAACCAAGAACAACTTTGTGTGATTACTTCTAGAAATGAAAATTGTGAGGCTTTGTTGTATCTTCAAAATGATATACAACACAATTAAATATGTGGTCTGTTGACTAAAATAAAAGATTATCACAATTTTAGTATTGAATATATTGATTTCAAACTTAAAACAACATGTTTGTATATGCCATAGAGATAGGGACAGCTAATAACAAGTGATAATATTTTTTTCAGGGTCATTCTGAATCATTTAAGCCTTAATTTTGAGTATTAAATAGTGAAATTACATTATGTACGGATGCCGGATACCTGCAGCTTTTTCAACTTTTTCCAAACTTTCAATTCGCATCCGGCAGTATCTGCATCCGCAGGTTGCGGATAGAATTTTGATCCGGACCTGCCGGTTTTCCCACGGATATCCGGCAGGTTATCCGGGAAAAACCGGCATCCGTGTCATGCCTTATTCAGGTTCTGTAGACGGTGATGAGTTTTTTGACTTTATTGTCTCGGACGTGGTATGTTATCCTTTACTTGTGTTACATACCCTAATTTTCTCTAGATGCCCACCATGAATCCTTTTCCTGGTGACAGGAGTGTAATTATAATGGATAACTGTGCAATACATAAGTCGGAGGCTTTACGTGAAGTAGTTGAAGGAATGGGTATACAAATTTCTTTCAAGTTTCCCTTTATTTCAAAGCTGATTCTCTGTTAGGCTGTCAAATTATTTTTTTACCTCCATATTCACCGCATCTGAATCCTATTGAGGAAAGCTTCAGCTCCTGTAAGTCTCCTCATAAGTTGATGTGATGCATTTTACATATTCGTCTGCAAGTCAAAGCTTATATTTGCAGAAATTGGAAGCATGTGCAAGCATCAGAGTACCCGGACATATATTTGCTAGAGGCAACATCCACAATTACTGCCGATAAGGCCAGAGGTTGGATACAACATGCAGGATATATTCTGTGATGTGCGAGAATTATACACTAAAAGTGCTAAAAGGGTAAACATAGATACTAGTCTATGGTACGATATTAGGCGGGTAAAAATAAGGTTGTCAAATGAATGAAGAGGAACGAGTTGGACATATGATAAATCAAAGAAAAAGAAACACGCTATACATGCTCGGCCCGGAGTAGTGTTGCCGAGACTTGGCTATGACTCACTCCGGCTCGACTCCAGTCAACTCTGGCTCCAAATCTGGTGACTCCACTCCGGAGTCGACTCAAGTCAGTCACTGCGTTTTCCCCAAAAAATACATGCCTCGATAGGTAGATGAAAGTAGCAACAATAGTACATAAATCGGGTTACGAGGCCGACTTTAGGAGGACTCGTCCTTACTAACCTTGACTCGCGCAGGTGGCTGTGTTGTTGTTGGGACATATCTCCGGATAGACATCATTGCCGCTTTTGCCGCTCAAAGTCAAGTGACCGGTCCACAAACCTACCGGTGGCACCTGAGGCCTGACCTCGGAATTGCCTGTAGCATAACTTTATTTCCTTGTGGCTTACACGGCCTCGTACCTGCCGCGCGAAGCGACGGCCCTACTCCTTCATTAAGTGTACAGGCCTGTAAAGTAAACCAATCCTTTGAATGATAGCATACATGATCTGCATACAATAGTGGAAAAAATACGATGCCATGATTAACCATGTACAGAAATGATAAACTACTACTGTATCATTTTGTTCGATTCGCGCGTCACGCGTCATGGTCGATTTTCAAAGACCCCGGCAATAATTTTTTCTCGAATTTTCCGATTTTTAGGAATTTCTGAAAATTGCCAAAAAGTCACGTGCTGAGCGAATCGAACGAAATGATACAGTATACTGCAAACAATCAGGATGTAATGACATTTATGAAAGTTGAGATGAAATATAGGTGAAACCCAGGAAAATTAAACCGATAGTTACGAGGCAGCTAACAGGTATACATTGCATCATGAGCAGATAGATAACATTTCAACTACCATTATTGTTACAGGACAGAAAGCACTACGTGACCCAAGCTCCGCCAGGCTAATCTTATCCCAAAATTCCCGATATCCCGACTCTGCTCACACTTTGAGGAGATGAATATCAATGGGGTTGTCCTGGTTTAAACATGAGTTAAGTTGAGAAAGATTCAATTTAAACGAAATAAATACATACGTGAAGTTTCTTATGACACTTCGACCAGTACCTGGTGTTAACCACAGTCTTCTAGATAGAGGAATCCTTTTATGATCATGACGGTCTGGGGATTGTCCGTGTCGACAGCGCTGGACTTAATCCACTCGTCATACCAGCAGGTTTTTGGGACAAGTGGTGCGGGAACAATTGGTGATGACGTACTTGCTGGCTTGGGGGTCTGAACTGGTACTGCGCTGGAACAAGGCTGGTGTAAGAGAGTCCATCCCTGAATGGAGGCAGTAGGGCAGTGGACAGGCATGGTGGATTTGAAAGTTGTACGAGAGGTGGGTGGGCTTATATATGGTCCTATGCAGCTTCTATCATTAATGAATACCGTTATACTGAAAGGTAGGACAGTTAAGATTATCATTCAATCCTAACTATACAAGTGGTCGCATGTGATCATGTGGAATTTTGGAATATATCCTACCTATCCATCGGCCCATATTTGTTGACTTTCTTGCACACCTCGAACTCATAGAAGCTACATATGTGTATTGCTATGAAATGTACTGTTATTTCCATGATAGTTAGCATAGTTTGTACATACTGTATCTATCATGGGCGTTGTATTTTTTTGAGAAAACGCAGTGAGTTGAGTCAGCCGAGTCGCCAATGTAGTTGATTTATTATTATGTGAATATATTATTGAATAGAATTTAATACTTACAAGATGAGTAACTGTTACCAAAACAGGTAATTTAGCTGTGTACTACATCTTAATTACCAAAAAAGGGTAATTATTCAGCTGGATCACTCAATTTTGCTCAAGTGACTTTAAACTTGCCAGAGTCACGAGTCATGAGTCCGGCTCGGCTCGACTAAAAATCAACTTGACTCGTTGACTAGCCGGAGTCGAGTTGAGTCATGTGCAACACTAGCCCGGAGCATCTTGCGGTAAGATCTGTTTGCCTTCATAACTTGTTTCCAACTCAGCTCTGTGAATCCAACCTCTAACCACTGGTCCCTCGTGATAGATGCAAGGTTATCACCTGGTTCGAACTCCATCTTCTGCAACCGCTTGAGTACGTTGTCATTGAATTTGTGCTGTTGACAAAACTCAACAAGGCTGAGAGAATTTTCAGGTAGGGGAGGTGATGAGGAATGTGTAGCGTCGGGAGCTGAAGTGTACGCAGCTGGAACTGGTGTCCTTGGAGTAAATGGTGAAAACCCTCCTTGGCCCAACAACAGCATCATCTGCAGCTGAGCCTGATTAGCTGAAAGCTGCAACAAATGGAGAGCAATGGTACTATCAACTGCAGGTGAAGCAGCCGACATATTAGTAGTACCCATGATGGAGGGTGACTCGGCAATGGACTCGGACTCAGACTCGGGCTTCTTCTTGGGGATCTTCAAGGCATGCTTGGGGGTAAAGAAACCCAGACCCAAAGGAATACAAGTGATATCGACAGTTTTCACCTCCCTATTGGCCTCTGAACACTAGAGCACAAGAAGTAAGTAAAGATACTGAAGTATGTGAAAAAGTACTATACAATTTTGGCTGCCCACATCAACGCAGCAGGATGGTACCCAACATCGAAGTGCTGTTTTGTAAGAGCATGATAAAAGCAGTGAACATTGGGGTGGTCCTTGCAGTTGTCTTTTGGGTATCTCGTGAGGATTTTGGTATAAATTTCCTCAAGAGCGTCATCAATTCCAGCCTAGAATACTAGTATCAGCTTATATAGTTATAGTGGTAAATCTTGAAAGTACCTTCTTGGCCATGGGACCTTCGTCGTCATCACTGAGTTGGTCTTCATCAACTGTGGTCTGGGAGAAAACCAGGACAGAACTTGTACCTGCAGTGGAAGCAGTAAGCTGTTGAACAAGCTTATAAGTAACGGTATATCAACAAAATTATTACAACGCACATTTTTTTGAACAATACTCAGAGGCGGGGACATCTCCAGTACAATAAACTTCTCTGAACCAACCTTCCGAGCCCCAAGCCTCATCTGAAGAGTAGTCATCCCAGCCTTGTTCCTGAGAGGCAATTTGTTCGTAGACTCGAGCCAGTCACTCACTAGTCTGCTGCATCGTTTGATGATGAGTCGATCAAAGAGCCGCAAACGCAGCAACTGGTAAACTTCCACGGGTCTTTGGCACAGACACTGTATTGTTCCCACGGAATTTTTTGACTTAGTGAAATGCGAGATAGCTTGGAAAAAATTATCCTCAGAATGTTTACTTTGAGGGTGCTATACACGCAGATTTTCAATGTGAGTTCAGCTATGTTTCTAGAATTTTAAGTTGTTGTGTCTAACAAAAGATATGACAGAAATGCTATTGCGGAAGAATGTATAGGGGTCATCCGCTCTGTCATCCTCAGTGAGTCACGTTCTATGTAACCAGATAGCTGGACGTAAACTCACATATATCTCGGTCAGGAGACCAAATCTCGAAAAACTAAAAACATAGCGTTACTCACCTATAAAAACTGTGCCAGACTGAGTCCTTTAGGATGTAGTATAAAGAAATGTTTTTCTGACCTAAGAGGAAAACGACTAAGTCAGAAAAATGTGTGGGAATAAAGGCATGTCTGTGCCAAGGACCCCGTGAAATATTCCAGCCGGCTTGTCAGCCTGCATCTTCGATTGACTGTCATCGAAGTTACGTCGGGCCGGTAAGCCGACTGGGTACAAGTCTAATTTGTTCGCTTTCTTCCCCTCAAAATACCAGCCAAGGGAGTCCAGACATAGTTGACGGGCATCTTCAAGACCCATCTCGACGCGAATCATGTCCAGAAGCTTCTCGAAAGAAACATCAATAGGTGCATGGACTGATCCACAAACTTCAGGATCATGCTTGACAACTTTGTTCTTCCCTCGATTTCTGGTAATGGTGTCGGGTTTGAGAACGTGAATAACAGCTGAAAAGTTTTCAACAGGCTTGGGAAGGTGTATTGGGGAAGCAGGAGTTGAAGGAGGTGTGCCTGGTTCAGCCTCTACAACAGCCTTTTTTGGTTTGGGAGGGCATCCACGGCGCTTCTTGGCGGCTGGAGTTGGCGTAGCAGCTGCACTAAAATCCGGAATGGGAACTGCGGAAACTGCAGGCTCAGACTCGTCAAAAATGGAGGCGCCATTCGTGGCTGGTGAAAAGTCTGTAAAATAGTCAGAATGAATAAGTAATAGTAATTGAGATGTAAGTATGTAAACTTTTGTATAGTACGTACCACTGAAAGGGTTATCAGGTAAGTCCGGATCGACAGTGGGGGCGCGCAAAAGGTGAAAACCTTGTTCATCATACCGGTTCAAATCAATTGTGCTGGTATCCAAAGACTGAAGATCACTGTAGAGGTCTTCAGAGTATCCAGTGAAGCCGGGGGGATATTCCAGGAAGCCATTGTATTGATTATAGTAGTCCATAAGACAAGAAAGAAAAAAAATGTGGGGGGTGAAGAGCGGTGAAGATAGGTATTGAGTGCAAGCTTCTGCACTCGCACCTCAGAGGGCGGCGGCCATATGCTTGGCAGTGCCTGATTCCGCAGATTAGCCGTCGCTTACGATTTTTCTTTTAATTGTGTTCTCAAAAGTCGCGACTGACAAGGTTTTCCGAATACGCTGTAATGGCCAAGAATCATTGCGATGCATCCAAACTTTATTTTTTCCAGCAACTGAATTGTCAAAGATGTATCCAAACCTTATTTTTCAACAACTGAATTGTCAAGGATCATTCCGATGTGCTCAAACCTTATTTTTCAACAACTGAATTACTCGGTCACATGCATTTGGATTTTTGACTGCTCGCTCTCATCAACACTCAACTTTGATTACAATCACCAAAAGTCCTTCATCTGTGAATATGGATAATCAGGCCACTCCCATAAGTGGTCACACTGAGTTAGAAATAGTTATATACGATCTCTAAGATACTCTAACTTTTTGTGTTCACATAGGATTTTCAGCAATGCACAGCATGTTTCATTGCGTGAAACCAGTATAAATGTTGTACATGGAAACCAGACTATATTCTCAGGTGAGGAGCTTTTTGAACTTTTTTTCTTACCATTCATTTCATCATGCCAAATCTCTACAGAAACTGAAAACAAAAGGATTCATGAATGGCTTGATGCTCCAAACCCTTCAATCAATTATGTGGCAGCATTGGACAAAATGACAGAAGGGACTGGAAAGTGGTTAATCAACAATCCAACATATATTAACTGGAAGAGAAATGGCCACTTGTTTTGGCTGCAAGGCAAAGGTAAATATCCTACTAATGTCTCGAGACACTTTTCAAATCCCTTGTATTAGCTGGATCAGGAAAAACATTCTTGTGGTAAAGATTCTATTTTTTCAGGAATTGAAAGAGATACTCATTTATTTTAGCACCAACATTATCAAGGAGCTAAGAAATGATTCCCAACAAGTGTTTTACTACTTTTTTGACACTCTTGACACCAGTAAATCCAAGGTCACCTACAAAGGATTCATTGCATCTCTTCTTGTTGGCATAGGAACACATACCAGCTATAAGCAGTCCACATTAAAGAATCTATACCAAAGCCATGCAAATGGGACTGATAAGATATCTGCTGAAGTTATATGGAACACAGTCTTAGATCTCATGAGTAATTTCTCTGGAGTTACTTACATCATCTTGGATGCCATGGATGAGTGTTTGGAGCAAAAAGAAGTTGGGAGATTTATAAAGTCGCTGCTTGGGAATGGAAAGACATGTGTTCTGGTGACATGCCGATCTCCAGCTCCTGACATTTTCTCTGAACTGTTCCCAGCAAGAATTTTCAAGATGTCACTTGACAAGGAGAATGAAAAGAAGGATGATATCATGAAGCACATAGAAAAAACAATTAATGAATATCCTCAGTTCATAGGGATAAAAGATGAGATTAGAGATACCTTGTTGGAAGGAGCTGATGGCCAGTAAGAATTTTTGTATTTTTTATTTGAAACAATATACTGACAATCTCAAAAGGATACGCTGGGTTGATTGCCAGCTGACAACTTTGAAAGATCTCAAGACTACAAGAGCTATGAGGGCTGCTTTGAAAGAGCTCCCCAAAACTTTGGAAGACACCTACAGGCAAACATTGGAAAAGATCAATAGACTTCATCAAGTTGAAGCTATATCCATCATCAAATGGATATTGTTTGCCTTTGAACCAATAACCATAGACATGGCTAGAGAAATTTTGGCAATGGATTCAGATGGTCAAACATTTTCTGTTGAAAACAGAACAGTTGAATTGGATAATGGAGTTGAAGACATTGTTGGATCAACATTGATAACCCTCATGGATTCCTGGGATTACACTAGTACTGGGCATTCCAGACCCAGAAAGATATTACATCTGGCCCATCCATCTGTGAAAGACTATGATCTGGGACACATCTCAAATGATTCTTTCTTCTATATAAATCATCAACTAGCTCATGAGTTTATTGGTCAGTGTTGCATTGCCTATCTGTTGTACTTGGGAGAAAACACAGATATCAAAAACCTGAGACAATATCCACTAGCTCAATATGCAGTGCAATATTGGTCAAGACATGTGGGTTCTATTAAAAAACTGAGTAACACAACAGGTATCATGCTATTGCTTGACACAGAAAAAAAACCTTACTCAAAGTGGTTGCATATCTACAACTATAGTGTTAGAAAGCTATCTCAACATAGCAACTCTAACTTGGCCTACAGATGTAAAAGTGACCAACCATTGGATTATGCATTAATGGCAGCTATAGATGGTATTTCTGAAATATCAGTCAAAGAAGAAGCAGGTGTAAATTCTCAGTGTGAGCATTCAGGGAATGTGTTTCAGACTAATTCATATAATGGAAAGCAAGCTATAGTCAGGATTTTGTCAGAGAAGGGGGCTGATGTGAATGCTAGTGGAAGTAATAAAAGTGTAATCTGCTTTGCTTCAGAGAAGGGATTTGAAGATATTGTTGAAATTTTGCTGGAGAAAGGGGCAGATGTGAATGCTCAGGACAATGGTCAATATGGAAATGCACTGCAGGCTGCTTCACACTGTGGAAATAAAGCTATTGTACACATTCTGTTGGAAAAAGGGGCTGATGTAAATGCTCAAGGTGGTAAATATGGAAATGCTCTACAGGCTGCTTCACATTCTAGAAATAGAGCCATTGTACATACTCTGTTGGAAAATGGGGCTGATGTGAATGCTCAAGGTAGTGGCTATGGAAATGCACTACAGGCTGCTTCATACTCTGTAAATGAAGCCATTGTACAGCTTCTGTTGGAAAAAGGGGCTGATGTGAATGCTCAGGGTGGTGAATATGGAAATGCACTGCAGGCTGCTTCATACTCTGGAAATGAAGCCATTGTACAGATCCTGTTGGAAAAAGGAGCTGATGTGAATGCTCAAGGTGGTAAATATGGAAATGCACTTCAGGCTGCTTCACAATCTGGAAATGAAGCCATTGTATGGATCCTGCTAGAAAAGGAGGCTGATGTAAATGCTCAAGGTGGCCACTATGGGAATGCACTACAAGCTGCTTCACACTGTGGAGATGAAGTCATTGTACAGATTCTGTTGGAAAAAGGTGCTGATGTGAATGCTCAAGGTGGTGAATATGGAAATGCACTACAGGCTGCTTCAAAATCTAGAAATGAAACCATTGTACAGATTCTGTTGGAAAGAAAGGCTGATGTGAATGCTCAAGGTGGCTGGTATGGGAATGCACTACAGGCTGCTTCACACTCTAAAAATGAGAGCATTGTACAGATCCTGTTGGAAAAAGGGGCTGATGTGAATGCTCAAGGTGGTCATTATGGAAATGTACTACAGGCTGCTTCATGCTCTAGAAATGAGGCCATTGTACAGATTCTGCTGGAAAAAGGGGCTGATGTGAATGCTCAAGGTGGTTATTATGGAAATGCACTACAGGAGGCTGCTTCACACTCTAAAAATGAAACCATTGTACAGATTCTGGTAGAAAAAAAGGCTGATGTAAATGCTCAAGGTGGCCACTATGGAAATGCACTACAGGCTGCTTCATTCAGGGGTAATGAGGCCACTGTACAGATTCTGCTGGCAAAAGGGGCTATTGTGAATGCTCAAGGTGGTAAATATGGAAATGCACTACAGGCTGCTTCATTCAGGGGAAATGAGGCCATTGTACAGATTCTGCTGAAAAAAGGGGCTAATGTGAATGCTCAAGGTGGTTATTATGGAAATGCACTACAGGCTGCTTTACGCCGTAAAAATAAAGCCATTGTCCAGATTCTGTTGGAGAAAGGGGCTGATGTGAATGTTCAAGCTGGTCTATATAGAAGTACACTATCGGTTGCCTTATTTTGTGGAAATGAAGAGATTGTACCGATTCTTTTAGAAAATGGGGCTGATGTGGATGCTCAAGCTGGTAGCTATGGAAATGCACTACAGATTGCTTCACATATTGGAAATGAAACCATTGTAGAGATTCTGCTGGAAACAGGGGCTGATGTGAATGCTCCAGGTCGTGCCTTGGGAAATGCACTATATGCTGCTTCACACTGGGGAAATGAAGCTATCGTACTGATTCTGTTGGAAAAAGGGGCTGATGTGAATGCTCAAGATGGTCTTCATGGAAATGCACTACATGGTGCTTCATGTGATGGAAATGAAGTCATTGTACACATTCTGGTGGAAAAAGGGGCTGATGTGAATGCTCAAGGTGGTCAATATGGAAATGCACTACAGGCTGCTGCACACTGTGGGAATGAGGCCATTGTACAGATTCTGTTGGAGAAAGGAGCTGATGTGGATGCTCAAGGTGGTCCCTATGGGAATGCATTACAGGCTGCTTCACACTCTAAAAGCAAGAACATTGTACAGATTCTGTTGAGAAACAAGGCTGATGTGAATGCTCAAGGTGGTTATTATGGAAATGCACTACAGGCTGCTTCACACTCTGGAAATGAAGCCATTGTACAAATTCTGCTGCAAAAAAGAGCTGATGTGAATGCTCAAGGTGGTAAATTTGGCAATGCACTACAGGCTGCTTCAGAATCGGGAAATGAAGTGATTGTACAGATTCTTTTGGAAAAAGGTGCTGATGTGAATGCTCAAGGTGGTCAATATGCAAATGCACTACAAGCTGCTTCATGCTCTGGAGATAAGGCCATTGTACAGATTCTGTTGGAAAATGGGGCTGATGTGAATGTTCAAGGTGGTTATTATGGAAATGTACTACAGGCTGCTTCACACTCTGGAAATGAAGCCATTGTGCAGATCATGTTGGAGCAAGGGGCTGATGTGAATGCTCAAAGTGGTTATTATGGGAATGCACTACAAGCTGCTTCACACTCTGTAAATGAAGCCACTGTATGGACTCTGTTGAAACAAGGGGCTGATGTGAATGCTCAAGGTGGTTATTATGGAAATGCACTACAGGCTGCTTCACACTCTGGAAATGAAGCCATTGTACACATTCTGTTGGACAAAGGTGCTGATGTGAATGCTCAAGGTGGTCACTATGGAAATGCACTGCAGGCTGCTTTGTACTCTAAAAACAAAGCCATTGTACAGATTCTGTTGGAAAACAGGGTTGATGTGAATGCTCAAGGTGGTTATTATGGAAATGCACTACAGGCTGCTTCACACTCTAAAAATGAAACCATTGTACAGATTCTGGTAGGAAAAAAGGCTGATGTAAATGCTCAAGGTGGTTGCTATGGAAATGCACTACAGGCTGCTTCATACTCTGGAAATGAAGCCATTGTGCAGATTCTGTTGGAAAATGGGGCTGATGTGAATGCTCAAGGAGGTGAATATGGAAATGCACTTCAGGCTGCTTCATGTTCTGGAAATGAAGCCATTGTAAAGATTTTGCTGGATCAAGGGGCTAATGTGAATGCTCAAGGTGGTTATTATGGCAATGCATTGCAGGCTGCTTCATGTGCTGGAAATGAAGCCATTGTAAAGATTTTGCTGGGTCAAGGTGCTAATGTGAATGCTCAAGGTGGTCATTATGGCAATGCATTGCAGGCTGCTGAGTCAAGGTGGACAAATGAAGGCATTGTCAAACTGTTATTACACCATGGAGCTGCTAAACTTCCCTCTTGAACAAACATGCAACTTCAGCTGGCAGGTACTAAGCAAAGTAATGTTCAATCTGCTTATATTGTCATATACTGTACTATTTTGACCAACAGTTCAGTAACACATAATGATGGGGGTCTGAACTGGGTCATTTTGAAATCTGTAATGCATAAAATGGGGTCTTGAACTGGAAAATGTGTGATTTCATAACATTTTTGTCACATCTTCTCCCAAAAAAGGCATTTCTGAGCGGCTGGCTATGCTGGCATTCAAACCCATAACACATGTTTCAGGCCTGTGAACTGCTGTCAGACAAAATCAATGTGTAATGTGTAACACCCTATGAACTGTTCGTCATAATGGTACAGTACAATGGGCCACTGTTAGTAATATGACAGCCCCCTTTTTCTTGCTATCTTCATCCTTCCTCATATTTCCCTTAGCATCCCTCAAATGAAAGACATAGCACTGTTCTTTCTTCTCCTTTCATTCTTATTTGGGGTTGTAGTGAACTTGTGTTGTCACCTTCAACACTTTTTACTTCATTTCGGACCTAATCTCTATAATTTAACTAACAGTACTTATACATGTTGAACAGTACTGTTAGATCTAAAGGGGCCTTTTTTTATGGACTGACAAAACATTGGACCTATACCATTTGTTGGGATTTGGGATTGAAGGATATGCATATGTTAAAGATTTGTGTTTGTATAGTTCGGTGGTTTGCATATATGTGATCATGACGTGTAGGTTACTTAGTATTAAATGAATTCCAATTGATCAAGACATTGATTACTGACAGGATTTAGGGAAAATCCCCCTCCAAGTACATATATTTCGACTGTAAAAGTTCAGTTTTGTCACTGCATGGATTATGAACCTCAACTAGGACATCAAAACTGCATTGAGGAACCATTTTGAACTTTTTCCAGTCAACCAGAAAATCTTGGACTTGTAATAAGTTCAGGCTTCTAGAAATTCTGGAACCGGACTACTGAACGTCGAGGTGAGTACTGACTCAAAATATTTGATTAGTCTAACGGAAAGCGCTTAAGGATGGAATTGACATGCTGCAAATTACTCTGAGTTCCGATCACCTGATTACTATAGTACTGACTAGACCTCAACTCACAAGTGGCACTCTGGTAAAAACTACAAGCAATCCAGCGCTGTATTTCGAGTGTCTACACACGACGTGTATAATTACATTGTAGAGTACATACATCGACCTGAAAGAAAGTAGATAGATAGAAAGCAAGAACGAACGAACGAAGGAAAGAAAAACCGATACGTACTCTACTTACCAGTTTGACTGTCACGGTAGACGTTAAGAAACAGATATAAGTATAAAATGGATATACATAGTTATGTATGTACTAAACACAAGAAGAAAAAAAAAGTGAAAAACGCGATCCTCCTCCTAAACCTAAAGCTAGAGAAAATGGTATGTATATACTTAGAATAATATCTACACCCAACGCAATCTACTACTACCAACGAAACCAAAGTCCGTAACCTAATCCTTCACAGATTCCATTTTCAATACCCATCCTGATCGCCTCTAACCGCATCCTCTCTTCTGGGCATCCCAAACGGAACTCCGAAAGGTGAAGTACCCGTCAACTCCGGAACAGCCATAAGCCCTTGAATCCGTCTCGCAGAGTCCAAAAATCCCGATCTGACAGCTCTCATGATGTTTTCGCTCTCTGCATCATCGTCATCTCCATCGGCATCATCTCCATCTCCATCTCCTTGGGTTCGGATTCGAAGAAGTAGAACCGAAGTTCACCTTCACGTTTTCTCCATTCTCCGTCTACCATGACGTCTGTCATGTCTCCTACGTTCGGTGTAAGATGATAGCAGCTACTGGATCTTCCCAACCCAACATATTAGGTGAATCTCCATCGAACAACACGATATCCGCTTTCACTCCTTCCACCAAAACACCCAAATCATTCCTTCTCAACGCCAACGCTCTGGACCTCGTGATCGAATGAAACGCTTGCTTAACCGACATCGGGTTGAGCTGTGGGATTTCCCAATCCTGTACGAGGACTTGAGAGAACAAAAAGAGTCGAGTAGATCGTAACCACAATCTAGCTTGAGTGACCATATCAGCGCTATAAGTGAAACGAGTGTCGATCCCCAACGAGGCTTGGTCTTGGATCAAGAAACCATGAGGATGAGTATGACCGTAATGCATTTCCGACTCTGGTGTCATCGACAAGTACTGATTCGTCTGTCGGAGTAAGATCGCGTCTTGGGCGGTCATGAAAGATCCGTGAGAGAAGATGATTGGAAAAGGCGTGTTGTTGAGGAACGAAGGCTGAAACGAGTTCGACAACGAGCCGAAATCCATGGACCTCCGAAGTAATGGGTTGTTACAACGGAAATGTTAGATTCTCGAGCCAGCTCCATCACCGTCTGTATCTCGTCCAAACTCGAACTCGAAGACCCGTCATAAGCGATCTCTAGAGTAGTGATAGTCTCTCTTCTAGAGAGCAACTGGTCCTTGAGTTTGAAATCATCGATTTGTTCTTTCACAGTAGACCCGCTCCCTATATCATGGATACTGTAACACCAAAACACCCCAGCGCTTGAATCCACTGTTCCGTTGAAATAGGCTCCGGCAGTCTCTCTCGAAAACGTTCCGTGCGCATGATCGTCACTCCGGCGTTCAGAGACTCCAACATACCAGCGAATTGACCGAAATATATGTCGGAAGGTGTGAAGAGTTGTTGTGCTTGTGAAAATTCACCATAACGCTCATCGTATTCGGATAGAGTCGTGTTGGACGCTATGGTACGGAAAGCGGTTTGCCAACCATGTGGGTGGTATCAATGAACCCTGGCGAGGGGATTTTTGCTGTGACGTTGATGGTGGTAGTTTGTGGAGGAACGCGGGAAGAGCAAGAAGGGAAGATGGAAGCGATACGGTCGTTAGTGACGAGAAGGGAAAGATTGCGGAGAATTAAAGGAGTTTGGGAGGCTTCGTCGAAAGAGATGATGGTACCGCCTTGGAGGAGAGTACATGCGGCATTGGTGAGTGGGATCCCGAGATTGGCAAGAGTAATAGCGGTTAAAGAGAGAGGTAGGCGTCTCATTTTCTCGAACACGTTCCCGCTTTTTTTGATGAGAATGAAAAAACGATCAGGGAGTCGAACACCATCCTACGGGTTTTTTATATGCCCTGTCATGAGGTATGTCGCATGTTGAGTGAGTGGAAGCCCCGACACAGGTCCCATATCCAATTGAGTACATTCTTGGCACGATTTGCGTACATAGCACCGTCCAGCGCTAAAGCCAACGCTTTCGACATCGCCGCTGCGTCTTCGTCCTGTTTCAGTTGAAGACCAGGAACATCTGTTACTCCTTCCACTCCATCTCTTCCTTCCTCTTCCCCTATAACACTATCCCCAACCGACCTCCTCTCCTCCCAATCCATCTCTCCAATCCCCGAGTCCCTCCCTTCACTCGCTATCGACAAAGCATCATCATCTTTCATCCCGTCCTCCCCTTCCTCCTCCTCCTCCTCCTCCCTTAACCGAATTCCCAAAATCATCTATCCCCAACTTCCTCTGCCTCCTTCTCCATACCAAACACATCACCAACAACACACCCTGACAAATCCCAGCGACCGCAAACGTTCCCCAACTCGTCCAATCCGTACCCTCTCTAACAGCTATACTCGTCACCATTAAGACTGCTCCTGGGGTTTGGATACACATCATTGGGATTGAGAGAGCTCCGACCAGTTTGGAGCGGTAGGTTAGGAGGATTTGGGGGAGGTATTGGAGGGAGCAGAGGATGGCAGAGGTTAGACCTAGGAAGAGAGCCCATTGGGTTACCGGTTTGGAACGGGTTGGAGTGGTGGGTGAAGGTGAGGGGATCGGGGATGGGTTTGGGTTTGGTGACGGGAAAGGGGAGGGAGAGGGAGGGAAGGTGAGTAGGAGGAAGAGGGTCGTTAGGAAAGTTATGAGACTAGAGAGAGAGGAAGAGGTTGTTAGGACAGACATGCAAGGAAAAAAAAAGGAGAAAAAAGACACACAAATGGACAACAGCTAGCCAACTCAACACGACAGACGTCTGCCATTGTCGAGTTCGAGTTTTGCCTTTGGGAACGACGCGTGGGGTGATGAGCGGTTGGGATTCGAGCGAGGCTCGGTTGGCGTCTGTGTCGACCGATGACACCGAAGACGAAGATGATGACGGGGGTGAAGGAGAAAAAAATTTGAGATGAGGGGGGTAGTATATCATGTAGAGTATCATTCTGTGTGACGGCAAGTGGGGTTACGAGGAAGTGAGTGGAAAAAGTAGAGAGCAAAGGGCGAGGAGACATACATCAGACTAAACATGGCCCATTGTAACCCGACTTGAATGATCCCTGCCGTCATTTCTACACAGCTCCCTAGGCTCTACGGAACCGTTCAAAGCAAGGGTTGTGTTAGAAGATTACTGAAGCAAGGTAGGAAGGATGACGAAGATTCACTAAGACAGGACAACATCTGAGAATGCCCCATTGGACCGTGATCCTATGAAAAGTAAAAATATTAGTTTGTTAGGTGTCGCTGATAAGGACGATAAACCTAGTAACGGGACGACGTACATGTTTAACAACCCCGACGTCGCACTCGTCACACCCAAGAACAAGAATATCGGGCTGAGACCTTCTGAAGAGCCACTGGAGATAATGCGGTAGTGCTATAAGGACAATAAATTAGTTGTAAGATAACGAGCAGCCGAGGAAAAAGGATATCATATCTGGAAGAAGACGTATGGCACGTTTCAATCACTCACTTGTGGAACATAACTTATGACCAACCCGCAACATAGACCAAAGGTGAGGATAGCACTAAACCAATCATGATGCTGTGAGAGAAAGGGACGAGTGAGGATAGTGAGAAGGAGACAGGAAAGAACAGAGGTACATACAGGTTTACAAGTCTCTGACATGAAGGAAGTCGTCAAAGGCCAGTCGAGAACGCACATGTGGCCGGTAGCCCACGGTTGCCCAAAATGGGAGTAATACTCACACGATCACACGACTCAAGTTTACCCCTAACCACGGCACGGAAGAAGATTTCCTATATCTAAGTTTCGAAGGCTAATTATGTAGCTGTACAAAATAAACGAAGTTCTCAAGCAACGAAGAAAAAAAAAACGCTCCTACGCCTAACATCCAGCCGTACCATTGAGGGCCCTTACGGCTCACCCGGACGGACGCCTTAAAAGTTAAAACATCGATTTCCTATTAGTGACGCTGTGGATGTTTTTGCTTGCAGCCTCTGGAAGCATCTTTTTTAACATGATCCTGTACAATGACCTTTAAATTAGTAGAACAAGTCGACGAGAAAGCGACGCCTTACGCAAACTTCAAATGACGATAACCTCTGGCCGTCCGACGGGTAATTTCTTAACCCACTAACTAAGAAAAGTCACCCTTCGCCCTGGGTAGTTGAAAGCGGACACCTGTTTTCTACGTAAAAATTGTCAGACTCCGAGGTCTACGATCAAAAAAAAAATCTCGCTCTCCGAGCGTCTCTATAAGATCCCTACCGGCAGATTCCCTGAGAAGAAACGAGAAATAAGGCTCGAACTGACTCCCTCCAATATGCGTCCAAAACATTCTGAGTTATTCCTCCAACAATTCGTCGAATTGCCCAAGAGTCGGTCCGATTCGTCCAAACCCTTGACTTTCCCAATCAACTAGTTTATCGGTCAAGCGGCAATCCTTTTCTTATCCGCCTTATGAGACGTTTGACCTGCCTTGAGATCAAATTTAAATCTGTATTCTCTTGAAAGAATTGGCTCGTCTAGGACTCGGATTCCAAACTTATCTTACAATGTACAAGGGAAGGGTGGACTGTGTCGGATCCAACCTTGCATACTTAGTCTTGTTTACAACAGAAGGTATTGCAGGCTTTGTTTATTCGGGAGTAAGTATGACCACGTGAACAAGTGCGTGGCCTAGGGCTAAGGGAATGGCCTAAGAATAAGTATGCGTCCAAACTAAATCTATTTTTCTGAATTGTCAAAGATCATTCCGATGTGTCCAAATTTTATTTTTCAACAACTGAATTGTCAAGGATCATTCCGATGTGTCCAAACCTTATTTTTCAACAACTGAATTGCCCGGTCACATGCATTTGGATTTTTCACTGCTCACTCCCATCAACACTCAACTTTGATTGCAATCGTGAAAAGTGCCTCAACAGCGAATATGGATAATCAGGCCACTCCCATAAGTGGTCACACTGAGTCAGGAACAGTTATATACAATCTCTAAGATACTCTAACTTTTTTGTCACATAGGATTTTCAGTAATGCACAGTATGTTTCATTGCATGAAACCAGTATAAATGTTGTACATGGAAACCAGACTATATTCTCAGGTGAGGAGCTTTTTGAACTTTTTGCTTACCATTCATTTCATCATGTCAAATCTCTACAGAAACTGAAAACAAAAGGATTCATGAATGGCTTGATGCTCCAAACCCTTCTATCAATTATGTTGCAGCGCTGGACAAAATGACAAAAGGGACTGGAATGTGGTTAATCAACAATTCAACATATATTAACTGGAGGAGAAATGGCCACTTGTTTTGGCTACAAGGAAAAGGTAAATATCCTGTTAATGCCTGCAGACACTTTTTGAATCCCTTGTATTACTATAGCTGGATCAGGAAAAACATTCTTGTGGTAAAGATTCTATTTTCTTGAGAATTGAAAGAGATACTCATTTATTTTAGCACCAACATTATCAAGGAACTACAAAATGATTTTCAACAAGTGTTCTATTACTATTTTGACACTCTTGACAACAGTAAATCCAAGGTCACCTACAAAGGACTCATTGCATCTCTTCTTGTTGGCATAGGAACACATACCAGCTACAAGCAGTCCACATTGAAGAATCTATACCAAAGCCATGCAAATGGGACTAATAAGATATCTGCTGAGGTCATAAGAAACACAGTCTTGGATCTTTTCAAAAATTTCTCTGGAGTTACTTACATCATCTTGGATGCCATGGATGAGTGTTTGGAGCAAAGAGAAGTTGGGAGATTTATAGAGTCACTGCTGGAGAATGGAAAGACATGTGTTCTGGTGACATGCCGATTTCCAGCTCCTGAAATTTTCTCTGAGCCATTCCCAGCAAGAATTTTCAAGATGTCACTAGACAAGGAGAATGAAAAGAAGGATGATATCATGAAGCACATAGAAAAAACTATCAATGAATATCCGCAGTTCAAAGGGATAAAAGATGAGATTAGAGATACCTTGTTGGAAGGAGCTGATGGCCAGTAAGTGATTTCTAATTGTAAAATTTAATCAATATACTAACAATCTCAAAAGGATACGCTGGGTTGATTGCCAGCTGACAACTTTGAAAGATCTCAAGACTACAAGAGCTATAAGAGCTGCTTTGAAAGAGCTCCCCAAAACTTTGGAAGACACCTACAGGCAAACATTGGAAAAGATTAATAGACTTCATCGAGTTGAAGCTATATCCATCATCAAATGGATATTGTTTGCCTTTGAACCAATAACCATAGACATGGCTAGAGAAATTCTGGCAATGGATTCAGATGGTCAAACATTTTCTGTTGAAAACAGAACAGTTGAATTGGATAATGGAGTTGAAGACATTGTTGGATCAACTTTGATAACACTCATAGATTCCTGGGATTACACTACTGGGTACTGCAGACCCAGAAAGATATTACATCTGGCCCATCCATCTGTGAAAGATTATGTACTGGGACACATTTCAAATGATTCCTTCTTTTATATCAATCATCAACTGGCTCATGAGTTTATCTGTCAATGTTGCATTGCCTATCTGTTGTACTTGAGAGAAAACACAGACATTACAAACCTGAGACAGTATCCACTAGCTCAATATGCAGTGCAATACTGGTCAAGACATGCGGGTTCTATTGAGAAACTGAGTGACACAATAAGTATCATGCTGTTGCTTGACACAGCAAAAAAGCCTTACACAAAGTGGTTGCATATCTACAACTATATTGTTAAAAAGCGATCTCAACATTGCATCTCTAACTCACGCTACAAATGTAAAAGTGACCAACCATTGGATTATGCATTAATGGCAGCTATAGATGGTATTTCTGAAATACCAGTCAAAAAAGAAGCAGGTGTAAATCCTCAGTGTGAGCATTTAAGAAATGTGGTTCAGAATGATGTTTCACACAATGGAAAGGAAGCTATTGTTAGGATTTTGTTAGAGAAGGGGGCTGATGTGAATGCTAGTAGTGAATATGGAAGGGCAATCAGTCTTGCTTCTAGTATGGGGCTTGGAGATATTGTTAAAGTTTTGCTGGAAAAAGGGGCTGATGTGAATGCTCAGGGGGATTTTTATGGAAATGCACTGCAGGCTGCTTCAAACTTTGGACATGAAGCCATTGTACAGATTCTGTTGAAAAATGGGGCTGATGTGAAGGCTCAAAGTGGTTACTATGCAAATGCACTACAGGCTGCTGCACTCTCTAAAAATAAAGCCATTGTACAGATTTTGTTGGAAAAAGGGGCTGATGTGAATGCTCAAGGTGGTGTTTATGGAAATGCACTACAGGCTGCTTCACACTCTGGAAATGCAGCTATTGTACAGGTTCTGTTGGAAAATGGGGCTGGTGTGAATGCTCAAGGAGGTAAATACGGAAATGCACTACAGGCTGCTTCATACTCTGGAAATGAAGCCATTGTACAGATTCTGTTGGAAGAAGGGGCTGATGTGAATGCCCAAGGTGGCCAATATGGAAATGCACTACAGGCTGCTTCATACTCTGGAAATGGAGTCATTGTACAGATTTTATTGGAAAAAGGGGCTGATGTGAATGCTCAAGGTGATCAATATGAAAATGCACTATATGCTGCTTCATGCTCTGGAAATGAAGCTGTTGTACAGATCCTGTTGGGAAAAGGGGCTGATGTGAATACTCAAGGTGGTTATTTTGGAAATGCACTACAGGCTGCTTCATACTCAGGAAATGAAGCCATTGTACAGATTCTGTTGGAAAAAGGGGTTGATGTGAATGCTCAAGGTGGTTACTATGGAAATGCACTACAGGCTGCTTCACAGTCTAGAAATCAAGCTGTTGTGGCAGTTGTGCAAATTCTGTTGGAAAAAGGGGCTGATGTGAATGCTCAAGGTGGTGAATATGGAAATGCACTACAGACTGCTTCACAATCTGGAAATGAAGCTGTTGTACAGATTCTGTTGGAAAAAGGGGTTGATGTGAATGCTCAGGGTGGTTTTTATGGAAATGCACTACAGGCTGCTTCACACTTTGGAAATAAAGCCACTGTACAGATTCTGTTAGATAAAGGGGCTGACGTGAATGCTCAAGGTGGTCACTATGGAAATGCACTGCAGGCTGCTTCATACTATGGAAATGAAGCTAAAGTGAGGATTCTGTTGGAAAAAGGGGCTGATGTAAATGCTCAAGGTGGTCAATATGGAAATGCACTGCAGGCTGCCTCATACTCTCAAAATGAAGCCATTTTACAGATTCTGTTGGAAAAAGGGGCTGATGTGAATGCTCAAGGAGGTAAATATGGAAATGCACTACAGGCTGCTTCATACTCTAGGAATGAAGCCATTGCACAGATTCTGTTGGAAAAAGGGGCTGATGTGAATGCTCAAGGTGGTCAATATGGAAATGCACTGCAGGCTGCCTCATACTCTCAAAATGAAGCCATTGCACAGATTCTGTTGGAAAAAGGGGCTGATGTGAATGCTCAAGGTGGTCAATATGGAAATGCACTGCAGGCTGCCTCATACTCTCAAAATGAAGCCATTGCACAGATTCTGTTGGAAAAAGGGGCTGATGTGAATGCTCAAGGTGGTCAATATGGAAATGCACTACAGGCTGCCTCATACTCTCAAAATGAAGCCATTTTACAGATTCTGTTGGAAAAAGGGGCTGATGTGAATGCTCAAGGTGGTGAATATGGAAATGCACTACAGGCTGCCTCAGCCTCTGGAAAGAAAGCCATTGTACAGATTCTGTTGGAAAAAGGGGCAGATGTGAACGCTCAAGGTGGTCAATATGGAAATGCACTACAGGCTGCCTCATACTCTCAAAATGAAGCCATTTTACAGATTCTGTTGGAAAAAGGGGCTGATGTGAATGCTCAAGGTGGTGAATATGGAAATGCACTACAGGCTGCCTCAGCCTCTGGAAAGAAAGCCATTGTACAGATTCTGTTGGAAAAAGGGGCAGATGTGAACGCTCAAGGTGGTTACTATGGAAATGCACTACAGGCTGCTTCAATCTGTGGATACAAAGCCATTGTACAGATCTTGCTGGAAAAGGGGGCTCATGTGAATGCTCAAGGTGGTGAACATGGAACTGCATTGCAGGCTGCTTCATGTTCAATTTGGAGAAATGAAGCTATTGTCAAACTATTATTGGACCATGGAGCTGTTAAATCTGCCCACTAAGTCCATTCCAGCTTACCCTGCCAATCTGATCTACTTATATACAATTGGCAACCATTTGTTAATGTGGCTTTCCCCCTTCTCCCTACTGTTTTTTTCTCTTTCCATATTTGCTTTACCATCCCTTAAATCAACACTATTCTGGTAAAATACCAGTTTGATTGAATGTTTTTGCTTCCCTTTTCAAGGGTTGTAGTATGGTGTACCTGGTTTTGTCATCCATTCTTCAGAGACTCAACACAACACATTCAAAGCCTTTTCATTCAGTTCATTGGCTCTATGCTTAGCTGTCAGTACTTACACATGTTGAACAGTACTGTCAGGTCTACACTTCAATCCCACTTCCCAACAAAATCATATTGGTCCGATATTTTGTCAATCCATGGAGAAAATCTCTTTAGTACATGCTACAGATTTGTGTTTGATAGTTTGTATTTATGATCATGACATGTATGCTTACTTAGTATCATATGAATTCCAATTGATCAAGAAATGATTACTGACAGAATTTAGGGAAAGTTCCCCCTCCAAGTACATATATTTGGACTGTAAGCGTTACAGTGGCCGCAAAAAATGATGTCCCCTCCCAATTCAAAAATTCAATTGGGAGGGGACATCATTTTTTGCAGCCACTGTAAGTTTCGTCACTTCATGATCAATGAACCTCGATAAGGAAATTCGAAACTGGATTGAGGGAACCATTTTGTTGAACCCTTTCCAGTCTTCGAAGACCTTGGACTTGGAATTAGTTCGGGCTTCTAAATATTTCCACTCCGAAACCGGACTAAACTGGACCGAGACTCGGTGAGTCTTAACATGATTAAAGTTGAAAGCGTTTGAGGATGACTCGACGTGCTGTGAGTTACACTCTGAGTTCCGATCACCTGATCAGACCTCGACGCCATAGTGGTAGTACTCTAGTCTTTTGCAAAGACTATAAGCAATCCAGCGCGCTGTATTTCGTTTTGTCGTTTTTACACACGATGCGTATATGTATTACATTATAGAGAACATACATCTACCTGGAAGAAAGTTAAATAGATAGAAAGCAAGAACGAACGAAGGAGAGAAAAATGGATAGGTACTCTACTTACCAATTGACACTGTAGATGTTGGGAAGTGGATATTGGGAAGTGGATATAAGTGTAAAACGGATATACATAGTTGTGTATGTACTAGACAAAAGACAGAAGAGAAAAAATGAAACGAAACATGTACCTGAACAGTGAAAACAGCGATCCTCCATCCTAAACCTAAAGTCAGAAAAAATGGTATATACTTAAATAACATCTACACCCAACGCAATCTACTACCAACAAAACCAAAGTCTGTAACCTAATCCTTCACAGATTCCATTTTCAATACCCATCTTGGTCGCCTCTAACCACATCCTCTCTCCTAGGCATCCCAAACGGAACTCCAAAAGGTGAAGTACCCGAAAACTCTGGAATAGCCATCTGAGCCCAAAGCCCTTGAATCCGTCTCGCAGAGTCCAAAAATCCCGATCTGACAGCTCTCATGATGTTTTCGCTCTCTGCATCATCGTCATCTCCATCGGCATCATCTCCATCTCCATCTCCTTGATCTGAAGAAGTAGCACCAAAGGGTATGATCACGCCTTCTTTCGCTACCAGTTCACCTTCTCGTTTTCTCCATTCTTCGTCTACCATGATGTCCGTTACGTCTCCTATGTTTGAGTGCAGCTACTGGATCTTCCCAACCCAACATATTAGGCGAATCTCCATCGAACAACACGATATCCGCTTTCGCTCCTTCCACCAAAACACCCAAATCGTTCCTTCTCAACGCCAACGCTCCGGATCTCGTGATTAAATGAAACACTTAGTTGATCGACATGGGTTGATCTGTGGGATTTCCCAATCCTGTACGAGGACTTGGGAGAACAAGAAGAGTCGAGTAGATTGTAACCACAACCTAGCTTGAGTGACCATATCAGCGCTATAAGTGAAATGAGTGTCGATCCCCAATGAAGCTTGATCTTGAATCAAGAAACTACAAGGATCAGTTGGCCGTAATGCATTTCCGACTCTGGTGTCGTCGACAGGTATTGATTCGTCTGTCAGAGTAAGATCGCGTCTTGAGCGGTCATAAAAGATCCGTGAGGATAGATGATAGGAAAAGGCGTGTTGTTGAGGAACAAAGGCTGGATCGAGTGTAGCAACGTGGGAGAATTAGGTCCAAAAAACCATGGACCCTCCGACGCAATAGGTCGTTAGAACGGAAATGTTAGATTTTCTGCTCTGTCACTGTCAGTATCTCGTCCATACTCGAACTCGAAGACCCGTCATAAGCGATCTCTAGAGTAGTGATAGTCTCTCCTCCAGAGACCAACTGGTCCTTGAGTTGTTTGAAATCATCGATTTCTTCTTTCACAGTAGACCCGCTCCCTATATCATGGATACTGTAACACCAAAACACTCCAGCGCCAGAATCCACTGTTCCGTTAAAACAAGCCCCGGTAGTCTCTCTCGAAAACGTTCCGTGCGCATGATCGACTATACTCATCACTCCGGTGTTCAGAGACTCCAACATATCGGCGAATTGACCGAAATACATGTCGGAAGGTGTGAAGAGTTATTGGGCTTGTGAGAATTCACGATAACGCTCAGCATATTTGGATGGAGTCGTGTTGGACGCTATGGTACGGGGAGTGGTTTGCCAACCATGCCGGTGGGTATCGATGAATCCTGATGAGAGGATTTTTGCTGTGACGTCGATCGTGGTAGTTTGTGGAGGAACGCGGGAAGAGGAAGAAGAAGGGAAGATGGAAGCGATATGGTCGTCAGTGACGAGAAGGGAACGATTGCGGAGAGGTTTCGTCGAAAGAGATGATAGTGCCGCCTTGGAGGAGAGTAGATGCGGTATTGGAGAGTGGGATCCCGAGGTTGACAAGAGTAATTGCGGTTAAAGAGAGAGGTAGACGTCTGATTTGCTCGAACGCGTTCCCGCTTTTTTTTTTTTTTGATGAGAATGAAAAAACGATCAGGAGAGGGGGAAGTCGAAAAACATCCTGTGGGTTTTTTATATGCCCTGTCACGGGTGGGTATGTCGCGTGTTGAGTGAGTGGAAGCATGCCCCCACACAGGTCCCATGTCTAATTGAGTACGTTCTTGGCACGATTTGCGCACATAGCACTATCCAGCGCTAAAGTCAACGCTTTCGACATCGCCGCGGCGTCTTGTTCGAGTTGAAGACCAGGAACATCTGCTACTCTTTCCACTCCATCTCATCTTCCTTTCTCTCCTCCTATAACACTATCTCCAACCGACCTCCTCTCCTCCCAATCCATCTCTCCAATCCCCGAATCCCGCCCTTCGCTCGCTATCGACAATGCATCATCATCATCATTCCTTCCTCCCCTTCCTCTTCCTCCTCCCTTAACTGAATTCCCAAAATCATCTATCCCCAACTTCCTCTGCCTCCTCCTCCAAACCAAACACATCACCAACAAGACACCCTGACATATCCCAGCAACCGCAAACGTTCCCCAGCTCGTCCAATCCGTACCCTCTCTAACAGCTATACTCGTCACCATCAAGACCGCTCCTGGAGTTTGGATACACATCATTGGGATTGAGAGAGCTCCGACGAGTTTGGAACGGTAGGTGAGGAGGATTTGGGGGAGGTATTGGAGGGAACAGAGGACGGCGGAGGTGAGGCCTAGGAAGAGAGCCCATTGGGTTACGGGTTTGGAACGGGTTGGAGTGGTGGGTGAAGGTGAAGGGATGGGGGATGGGTTTGGGTTTGGTGACGGGAAAGGGGAGGGAGAGGGAGGGAAGGTGAGTAGGAGGAAGAGGGTTGTTAGGAAGGTTATGAGGCTAGAGAGACGGGGAGAAAGGTGTTAGCAGGGATTGTAAAGTACATGGAAAAAGGGACGAGAAAAGGAAGCGAGAAAACAACGAAAAAGAAATAAAAGGCTCACAAATGAATCACAGCTAGCCAACTCAACACGACAGACGTCTGCCATTGCCGAGTTCGAGTTTTGCCCTTAGGAACGACGCGTGGGGTGATGAGCGGTTGGGATTCGAGCGAGGCTCGGTTGGCGTCTGTGTCGATTGATGACATCGAAGACGAAGAAGATGATGACGGGGGAGAAGGAGAGAGAAATTTGAGATGAGGAGGGTAGTATATCATGTAGAGTATCATTCTGCGTGACGGCGAGTGAGGTTACGGGGAGGTGAGTATAAAAAGCAGAAAGCAAGGGGCGAGGAGACGTACATCAAACTGAACATAGCCCATTGTAATCCGACTTGAATTATTCCTGCTGTCATTTCTATACAACTCCCTATGCTCTACGGAACCGTTCAAAGCAAGGGTCGTGTTAGAGGATTACTGAAGCAAGGTAGGAAGGATGACGGGATTCACTAAGACAGGACAACATCTGAGGATGCCCCATTGGACCGTAATCCTATGAAAAGTACAGATATTAGTTTGTTGGATGCTATTGAAAAGGAAGATAAATCTAGTAACGGGGACGACGTACATGTTCAACAACCCGGACGTCGCACTCGTCACACCCAAGAACAAGAATATCGGGCTGAGACCTTCTGAGGAGCCACTGGAGATAATACGGTAGTGCTACATGTACAATGAAATAGTTGTAAGATAACGAGCAGCCAAAGGAAAAGGATATCATATCTGGAAGAAGACGTATGGCACGTTTCAATCACTCACCTGGGGAACATAACTTATGACCAACCCGCAACATAGACCAAAGGTGAGGATAGCGCTAAACCAATCATGATGCTGTGAGAGAAAAAAACCAGTGAGAATAGTGAGAGGGAGACAGGGAAGAATGGAGGTACACACAGGTTTACAAGTCTCTGACATGAAGGAAGTCGTCAAAGGCCAGTCGAGAACGCACATGCCGGTAGCCCACGGTTACCCAAAACGTAATATTCACACGATCACACGACTTCAGTTTACCCCTAACCATGGCACGGAAGAAGATAATGATCTCTTGCGTTACCCCTCAATGAAAAATACTGACTATTTCTATCTCTAAAGGAATTTCGAAGAGCTATGTAGCTTTACAGCTACAAACAAATGTTTTCAAGCAAGAAAACGCTCTCACCCATCAAGCCGTAGACACTACGGCTTACCAGCACATACATCGAGTGACACCACGAATAATCATGTTGCATTCAGCCTCGAGAAGCCTCTCGTTGAGCATGATCCTATGAAACGACTGTTCAATTAGTAGAACAAGTCTACGAGGCAGTGACACCTCACGCAGAGTAAATGACGGTGTCTCATGCCGCCCAACGGGAATCCCACTAAAAATCTTTAAACGGCTGTGAACATGCACTCTTCGCCACAGGTAATTGAAAGCCAACATCTGTTTTCTAACACACTATTGTCAAACTTCAAGGTCTACGATCAAAAAAAGGTAGATGTAGTGCAAAAACATAGAATCTCGCTCCCTACTGAGAGATTCCCCAAAAAGCAATGAGAAATAAGGCTTGAACCGGCTCCTTCCAACATGCGTCCAAAACATTCCGAGTTATTTCTCAAACAATTCGCTGAATTGGGTATCAAGTCACCCAAGAGTCGGTCCAACTCGTCCAGATCCTTGATTTTCCCAGCAACTAGTTTATCGGTCAAGCGACAGTCCTTTTTCTAAGGTATGGGATAGGGATGAGGGAAAAACTCCCTCAGAGATTTTCATCGGGTAATTTACCGGCAGACCCTCCGAGTTTTTCACCCTAAATTACCGGTGAAAAACCCACGTGATACAAAAACGTGACCACAAAAAATGTAACGGATATAAATTCTCGTTAGTATACACGTGATCGTTGCTACATATGTCACCATGTGACCGTACAGTTTCTTCATCTTTTACTTACTTGTCGTCGTACTCGCACTAATCCATATATTTGGCTTGCTGAATTGCCGTTAGCTCGCGGGGACCTCGACAGGTAAGTAGAAATCTTACACTTTTTTCAGCATTAATTTCGGATTGGTGCAGCTGCTTACGACGAAAAAAACCGGACAAAAGCCTTTGAATACTAACTTTTTTAGAACCCATCAAACTTCTTCGAATTCCTCGCCGCCGAACGTGCCCGTGTTCATCAAATGGCACGTGTATACACCACCCCAAACTCAAGACTTGACGACGCCCGTCGTCTCACTCAAGACTACCCCGCTTTTGGGGAGAACCTCTCGAGAGCCTCGTCGAGGAGCTCAAATGCATCTGACACCTCAAGATTGGCATACCCAAGAGTGCCAGAAGACATTCTAGACCAAATTGACGAGGCAAGAGCTGCTAGGGACCGAGCCCTAGCAAACTGGAATGCAGCGCGGCAAGACCCTGATGTAAATCAAGTGCGAGAAGCGGAACTTGGAAGCAAGTACCTAGAGGCCCAACAGGAGTTGGACCGAGCGGAACACCAGCGTAGGGTGTTCTATGTTGGACGACCCTCCGAACTCTCCACCGGAACTACCCCGCGGTTGGCAGCACCAACACCACTTAGAGCGGTGTCCGAACAACTGGAAATACGCCTGAAGCAGGGGGAAGACCCAAGGAATCTGGGTCATACAGCCAATGCCGAGGTCCAGGTAACCGACAAAACTTCTGCGAGGATCGAGCGCACGCGCGCTAAATTGTCGAGTTCACATGTCATTTCCCCTCCAAGACCTCTCCTCCCTCCACCTTTGCCTGTGCCATCCCCATCACGACATCCCTCACAGCCCCTCGTGCAGCTCGTTCCCGAGAACCTGGCTCCGCTTTTGGAGGGGGAGGACCTGAAGAAATGGGTTCACAAAACTAGTGTCTACAAAAACAAACCCTTGAAGATGGCTGACAACCTCAAATTTTCTCGCACCGAGCACGACCATGTCGAACTCGCTAGTCAAGATGTTGCTGTCCAACCAAGATCACTCTCTCCTGCCATCCTTGCGTCGCCCTTACTGCAAATCGCTACTCGGTTCTCTTTGCAACCTATTCCTGAGGACCTAGCCCCATTTTTGGAGCAGAGGGAGGATCCGAATAATTGGTGTCATAGAGCTGATGCCAAAACGGGCCTCGAAGATCGACGTTTGCAAGTCGCTAATGAATGCAACCTTGCGAGGACCGAGCGTGACCACGCTAAACCTCTGGACCGACATGCCGCTACTTCACGGTTAGTCTTTCCAACCTTACTCACGCCGTTCCCGCAGTCACTTGGCTATGAAGACTCGGCTCCGTCACTTTGGGAGCAGGGTAAACCGACACCAGATTTGAACTACAGGGCTAGTTCTAAAACAGGGGAGGAGGTTGAATTAGTGGGGGAAAGGGAGGAGGGGATGAGAAGTGTGCACGATAGCCGTGTACAGATATCTGAACATTATGAATACAAACGTCGTAACACATCACTTGCTGTACCCTTAGGTAGGGGACAAAATACATTGGCGCCGAATGCGCCGATGACTGTAGTCGGCTCTGAATTATTGTATCAACACCTCCATACTAGAGCGCAATTATTACGAGGCGAAGGTGCTCGAGAAGTACCCCCCAACCAACTAGTATTGAACTCACCACCCCCATTGGGTAATTATGCTTTCAAGTTGAGACCGTCGAGGTCTCCTTCCTTTCTCGGAACCACCTCAAACCGAGGTAGTGTAAGTTGGTCTCGACCAAGAGACTTGGGTATGCCAGTCCGACATATTGTCAGAGGTTTTGGAGGAGAAGGAGATCCCGAAGGGAGCTCCTATGGGTCCAGTGAATCTGATTATGGAGATAGAAATGGAGGTGGGGGTAGACCACCAGATTGGGGGGATGCTGATCCGGGTCACCCGGACAACAATGACGGAGGACAAAGTGATGACAACCAACCGAGAAGAGGTTGGCATGGGGATAATGAACCACGTCGTGGTTCATGTGGGGGAGGACCACTGGGAGGTGACCCTCCGAATGATGGGGAATCGGAAGGTGGCAGATATGGAAACTCCAAAAGGAGTAACCAAAAAGATTCGAAGAGGAGAAGAGGTGTAACGCCGTTCAGTGAGATCCCTGAAGAGGGATCTCCACATTATGGCTATGAGTACTTTGAGTACAAAGGGGAGCCACCGACGAGCTTGAAGATACCTCTCAAGGAGAAGGTATTACCCCGGTTTGCGACGTTGATCGAGTGGTGTCTTTTCACAAAGATGCAGGTGATGGGGGATAGTAAGGCCCAGAGGAATCTCATTAACTCTATCCCCAAAATAAAACAGTACAATGGCCAGAACAGTATTGTTGTCCTGGACAACTTCCTCTGAGGACTCATAAGGCATATGGAGATCCAGGGATTGACTGGACCTCCAAAGATAAAAGACCGCGAGGGAACCTCTGTGGTCACTAATGAAGATGCAGGTAGAACCATTCTGATGGCGGGCAACCTCTCTGAGGCTGCCCTAGAATGGTACCAAACTTATGCCGAACACCCGCCTGACAGCTTCGAACGAGGTATGAAGGCAAGTGCCCATAGGAGGACCTTCCTACAGATCTTCCGGGTGCTCTTTGACCGCTTCATAACTGGAGCGGCTTTGAAGGAGATTGATGCCTCGTACAACAAGGCAAAGTATACCACGTTGGGGGGTGTACGACAGTTATTCTCAGACATGAAAATGTACGCGGAAATGATGCCGGTTCCACCAGACGAGTACCAATTCAAGGATAATCTCCTTGAAAAATTACCCCAGTCAATGAGAAGGATAGTACTCAATGACGGGTTAGGGCCAAACACTGCAACTATCGATGAGATCATGCAGCGAGCCCTAGCTGTAGAGTCCGGTTGGGAAGCAGAAGCATACTACAACACAACTGGCTCACAATTAAATGTTTCTGAGTCAGAAACAGACACAGGAGGAGAATCCGAGTCTGAAGAGACTCAAGAACAGGGAGAGTCTGAGTCTGAAGAGACTCAAGAGTGGGGAGAATCTGGAGGTGCTCGACAACCGTACCTACTGATAAGCCGGCTCAAAACTCATTGACTTCACAACCCAGTCACTTCATTGTCCAGATCCCCAGGCTGCACCGACAAGCGCTACGCCGGTGATGACCAGTCCGCTTTTAAACCTGTTGCACTAAGGAGCGTTACCTCGGTCCACTCTATACCTACTGCACCGAGAAGATCCAAATCCGCTCCAACTGCATGAATAGGTGCTATTTCAGTCCACTCTAAATTTACTGCACCGATGAAGCGTTACCTTGGAGCAAACCAAATCACTGACTCGGATCCGTAACAATGAAGCCAACATACTGCCCCTGAAGTCCGAGTATGAGCCCCGCCACTACCCTTCCTGACCCTGCTACTCTTCCATTGATAAACTATACATGATCCAAACTCTCATTTGACTCTAATCCTCTCCAAGTACCCCTGCGGGGTACTCTATACACAATTTTCCACTCTTCTAACATGTTCTCTCTTACCCTATCACTGTCATCTATGTACATACTTTAAGTTGGAAAACCCATTAGGGTTTTTGTGGGGGAGTGTGTAACGGATATAAATTCTCGTTAGTATACACGTGATCGTTGCTACATATGTCACCATGTGACCATACAGTTTCTTCATCTTTTACTTACTTGTTGTCGTACTCACACTAATCCATATATTTGGCTTGCTGAATTGCCGTTAGCTCGCGGGGACCTCGACAGGTAAGTAGAAATCTTACAAAAAAACCATTTTTTGCCCAAAATTGTACATAGTAAAAAAAACTAACAAATAGCTCGAATCGCCACCTCCAAACGCAACTGTTGTTGTTTTCACACCATCTGTAACTGCATTGCTATGTCAGAGAGCAGAGAGCATATTTCTCATGCGTCCGGGTCAGAAACTTGGCAGAGCAAACAATGAATCAATGATTGCGGTTGCCAGTGGATTGCAAGTTATTCAAGTTAGGTAATACTACATAGAATGTTGGGAACTTAAAGGAGAGCAAGAAGGACTACTGTTTATGTTAGCACAGAGCTCATTCAAGTTGTCTTTCACAGTGGCTGAGACAGCTAAATCGGGCAAAAAAAGTATCATAACAGCCACGACCATACCATGTGACAGGGTATTTTACTGGGTCTAATATTGCTCGAGTTTTTCACCGGTAATTTACTGGTATTTTACTGGGGAAAAACTTTTTCGGTGAAAAACTCGAGTTTTTTCCTCAACCCCAGTATGGGACCATCCATGTTCATCTAACGTCACGTGCACACAGTCACATGAAGGTCACAGTGCCTTTTATGGCAGTGATATGTGTATATAAGTACCCCGTCCCCTGGTGAAAATCCCTGCCATGAATTCCTTTAAATATGTCTCAGTATGCTTGTAAATAAATTTGGTGAATTATGATCAAGTTACGATATGGTTATAAGCTATTTTATTTCTGCTAGTGAGATTACGAGACAATACACCTATATACATGTATGCAAGGCATATTAAAGGCTGTAATATGTTTGATTTTTGCATAAGACTCCTTGGAAGGACCCATGACCATTGTACTTCCCACTAGTCCATTGAGACCTTCAGTCTATGTATGCATTAAGAAAAATTTATTGTAAGCTCTGTTGAAAAAACCTCACAATAATACTGAAAAAAAAGCATCTAAAGATCCAAACATATTCTGAGATTTATTTAGAACTGATAGATGCTTAGAATACCCCCTGCATTGTTCAAAGGGAAAAAAGCAGGTGTTTTTAGTATTCTGCTATTAGATCTCATATTTCTGTCATAGTTTTTAGACACACATGGTCCCATTGTTTATTTCAAGAACTTCATGGGCCATGGCACAGAATGTCCCAGAGACGAGAGGGTGATTTTATAGCTCATTTTCTTCTATTTTGTTGGTATTTACAATGATATATAGACTGTCACGCTGTGAGCACGTGATGTTGGACGGACTAAATCAGGACCCATGCTTATGTGATCAGAGGTTTGATCTGAAAAACTTACTTTTTCAAAAATTTGTCTGAACTTTTCCGAGCGACCCCTTCTGAAATCCTGTCCAAACTTTGGCACTGACCTCGACCAAAAAAAAAATTTGTCCGAACTTTTGCTCAGACATACATACATTCATTTTTGCCACTATAGATACTCTACAACCTCGTACAGAGCTTAAAGTAATTCTAATGGTAAGTTTCATCAACTTCGTCCTCTATATTTTCTTTTGAAACCTCATTAAAACCATTCCTGGTCTTTTTTCTCTTGTTCAAAGCTCTAACATCTGTAGAGGATTGTGAAGGGTTGCGCTTGAGAAAGTTCAGATTATTCTAATAATCAACAATACTGTACTATTCTATTTTGAACACTGGTGACCTTTGTTGAACTAGGAATTATTACCATATACTTGTCTACAACTGGGGCACACATGTAGTAAGAACGAGAACAGTGGCAAAACGTAATTGGAACGTAAGCTCATGTAAGCCAATGTCCGAGCTTGGAACAAACCTGGATCACCTCTGGGTCATAATGTCCGAATGTAGATCAAACAAATTTTATCTGAAGGCATGTTTTGTCTGAACTTTGAGCAGACATTTTGGTCAAAACAAAAATTTTTTGTCCGAACTTTCGATTAAAGGTCTTGCAAGATAAGCATGGGTCCTACTAAATCCGTGTCTGGGAAACTCCAGAGCCCAATTAGGAAACATGACAAATCATGATTACACTCACAACCCAATTTGGTTCTGGGGGCATGATGTGATAATTTTCGATGACTGTCAGAGCTGTTTTCGGTTCTGACATGTAATTCTGATTATGCAGCGCTCCCATTTTAAATTGGGCTCTGGCCACATGCCGCAACTGCTGCAATCAAATCCAAACCTCGAACGGCGCAGTAAATGACAGGGGATTGAAAAACTGCACTTTTCAACATCTTCCCGTTGAAATTGATGCTCTCCTATTTTTTTGTATGTAGAATACTGTAGTATTTCGACCAAGTGTTCCATAACGGATAACGCACCCCCCATGAACACTTGGTTTTTCAAGAAAAATAACGCATAACGCAGGTAACCCGAACAGTCGGTTACAGCGTTACGCAATAGAATTTTTTGTCCAAAATAGGCTTTTGGGGGCATAAAATCAAAAATTTGCCCCAGTCTACAGTGTAAAATCAATAAAATCACTTTTTGCTCATTTTACCAACAATTTCAGCCCCTGATTGGTTCAATTTGGCATCAAAAAATATTTTTTCGGTATCCCGTAACGCATAACTAACCCCATTGAACACCTGCTTCGACAAGGATATCGCGTAACGCTTGAAATTAACGAACACTTGGTCGAAATAGTACAGTACATGTATTCAAGAAAGAATACCGAGTGATAAGTAATGGTGAACAAGAATAGTGCTCGAAATGGAGATAGAATGAGTAGAAATAGCATGACAAACCTTCACCTCAAGCACTTGAAGCTCTCCTTGCAATGGCTTACATGGTCATGGAGAGTGAAATTTCTACATATAAATCAAAATATGTGTTACAAAATGAAGTTCCAATAGAAGCTCTAAAAACTTCTATCCTATCTTCAATGGTGAGTTGTTGTGTTTTTAGGATGAAATATACTGAAGGTTAACATAGTTGCTAAATCCCAGCATACTGCATTTATTTTTTCTTGATTTATCTCACTGAGGTTCAGAGCTACTAGTACATCTGTATCTCACAATCATGCTTCTGATCCTGGTAATTCTGTTTTTTTTTTTTTTGATATGTTGAACATTTGCATCATTAATACATAGCTAATTTAGATCCCAGCATTCCATTTCCATTTCTTCCTCAGTCTGACTATACCTGATGTCAGATGACTGCACTTATCTGAACTCAGTATAAGACAAAATGGTGGGTGTCATGAACTCCCTCAAATCGCGATTTACTTATTTCCTTTTCTTTATCTTCATTGTTTCTTACTGCGAATAGTCGCTCAAACCCCTATTCACGACTATTCGCAGATCGATGATCACTTACTATTACATTTCCCGTTCTACCGTGATCGCGACAGGTCCTATGCGGTCGCGATCACCTATCGTGCGGTGGCCAATGGCTAAAGCACCTCTTTGACAGTTAGATCGATCGTACTCCTTACTTTATAGTATATAAACCTTAGCGTATATTGTAGATTCCTTACTCTAGTCTGGTTAATAACCCAGGGA